>JAJOOE010007517.1:0-94501 GCA_036250405.1 Solanum raphanifolium | reverse complement strand
AGGAGGAGGAGGAAGAGGAAAAGGAAGATGAATAGGAGGAGAAGAGGAGGAAGAGGAGGAGGAGGAGGAGGAGCAGGAGGAGGAAGAGGAGGAGGAATAGGAGGAGGAGGAGGAGGAAGAGGAGGAGGAAGAGGAAGAGGACGATTAAGAGGAGGAGGTGGAGAACGAGGAAGAGGAGGAGGACAAGGAAGAGGAATAGGAGGAGGAGGAGGAAGAGGAGGAGGAAGAGGAAGAGGAAGAGGAGGAGGACGAGGAGGAGGAGGTGGAGGAGGAGGAGGACGAGGAGGACGAGGAAGAGGAAGAGGAAGAAGAGGAAGAGGAAGAGGTGCTATTATGTGAAGCCAAAACCAATCTGCAAACCTCAATTACTTTTGTCACTTTCAAAGCTTGACTCGTACAATCTTCAAACATAAATAAAATCTGAATCAAACAGTGAAAACTTAAAACCTAATAACCATAACACCACCGAAAAGATTATCTTACAGATTCATGTGTATGTCAATATTGAAGTCTCTCGTTAAGATACATGTAGTTAATAATCCTTCTGCTAAATGAGAATATGCAAAATAAGGTATGACAGTGAGTAAACAAATTTGGGAGGATGCTACAAATATCAAACTCATAACATTAGTCAAGTTTTAATTCAAGCCAATATAGAGACCAAGCAGCCCTTTATAACAGTCATGTGTCTTGTAAACAAGTTGTTTTAGTTTTTGACTACCACACCGAATGAAGAAAGAAGCTGCAACATATTACAATAAAGAAGCGAATAGCAGAAGAGAAAGTAAAAGAAAAAATAAAGAAGCAACAGCAATGATATCACAGAAGAGATCACGAAATGAATATGCTTAAAATTTGAGATTTTGAACTACATTTTTACCTTGAATTTTTCAGACTTCCAATATTTGAGGAGCTCAATAAATCAACATTCTGGAATATGACTAGGCCTTTTTGTCATTCGAACATCATCACTGTCATATGGATCTAATAAGTCATCTTCAAATCACTTCTATTTCTTCTCCAAGCCTCTCGAATTGTTACCATAATCCAATTGTATGTAGCTTCAGGAATAATTTTTTCTCATTGGGAACCTTGTTCAAATGCTTTATCAAGAAAATTATTAAATCCATGAATATATTCATTGGTGGATGTTCGGAGATTCATCCAACTTTTATCTCCAAAATCCATTGAATATATATCCTACATGATATGACCAAAACATTAAAGCCAATAAATTCATGACTACAAGCAATATCAATAGAACTTAACCTTTCAAAAGTTTTAGATTAATCGAATCTCAAACCTCCACATCAATTTACAACCAAACAGTGGCAGTATTAATAGTAGAACCCAAAAAATATTGACAAGTTAAGTTATTAGCAGCTTCTACCATTTAAGAAACTTTATACAAATGAATGACTAAAAATCAGAAGCAAAACTAATTATAGAAAAATAGTATTCCAATATTCTACACTATCTAGTCAGGTTGAATTGTCAACAAACAAATTTTAGGAATAATGACTCTCGACTCTTGGCCTACATATTTATCATGGAAATAAGAAAATCACACTATTACAACTTCAAGTTTTATTTTCTTTAAGTATTGAGGACAAGATAGCACCAATCAACATTTTTTACTTAATCTACTTCAATAAAAATAAGGCACATCTCATACCAATAATATGAAGAACAAAATATACCATAATTAATACTTGAAGTTTCAAAAAAATGGAGGATGGGAAGACATCATCGCTTTGTTCTCTAATCCAACAAAAAGAGCTCATAATTATGTAATCTGTATTTCAGTAGTATGATTTTGACTTACCATCAAAACACCAATCCAAAAATTAAGAGTATTGAGAGATTTCCCCTGATTGATGTGTTGTACGGGCTGTTGCTACTCCTTCAGCTAAGTTATCAACTCGCCCACTGACTAGTAATGTTGCTGCAATGTTTAGTATCTAAATTTTCATTTACACAGAGACGTAGATTAGAGAAAATAACATAGATTATATGGCAAGAGCTAGATTAGAGAAAATAAGATAGATTATACGCAGCAATAAGGGCACACTCAAACAGATTTCTCACCTTTGAAATTCCAACTGCAGAAAGTGTACGGACTGATTGGTCGTGCTCTTGAACAAAACTTAAGTAGTCACACAACAATGCAACAGACTGCATCAAGCAAATAACTATCAGTACATTTATTTTGATTCTAGCAAACCATTTCACGTATTCATAAAACAGTAACCGAGTTGATTGTTCACATTGAAAAAGTAATTAGGACAATCCATTTTATTCCTCTTTTTGGTAACCGAGAAATCCTCGAGGGCCAGTGCCGTTTGAAACTTGATAGGTAACAGGCACGCCCCTTTGCCCCTCTCCACTTAAATACCAGGCTTTTTCTTGTGGCAGAGATCTAGCCCATGACGTGTGCCTAACTCACACATTCTACACTGCGTGCAATATTGGTACAATTCATGATATGTAGTTATTGCAGAAAAACCAAAGAAAAGTTTCTTTTCCAAAAGTTCTTCAGCAGTTATTTTTTTATGTTATTGGACTGAAAGGAATTGAAGATGTTTGGAAGGAATCCCAACTCCAAATCATTCTCTTAAAGTTTGATGTTTTCTTACCATTTTTTGGGGGAGAGGAGACTAAATTAATCCCTGTTATTAGTACTGATGAATATTTTGATACATTGTAAAAGGGATATGGGAGTTGTACTTTTGTAACCTCACATCTTCTTGATGTCTTTTTAACAGAATGCCTAACTTTGTCAAGAAAGAGTTCTAACCAGGATACAACTTTGAACTATTACTTTTTTTATTCCATCCCCATAAAATAATGAAGAAAATATTGGAAGTTCTCCAAATAGTAGGATGGTTAAATTCTTCAAGTAACCATCATACTAAGCAAAGGACAAGAAAAAGGATTATTATAAAATCACAGAAAGGTTTCTAACAGATTCTTCTACAGTTCTACTTTACCAAGGGCTTCTTGTATCTTTTGTGTCTTTTGCAATACAAATAAATATTTGATAACTAAACCCTCAAAGATTTTCCATCAAATTCATTTCAATAAAGACAAGACAACTCTTAAACAATAAAGAGGGCATATTCAATAACAATCTAGCTTATCCTAAAGTCACTAGGCACATGTACAAAGCAATTATACTTTGGATCTCCCAAGTGAGCCAGCTTGTATATAGCGTAGACAACCAGAAAGCATTAGTGTTTTCGCAGATTCAAAGCTAACAAAATTATCTCAACATTTAAGCTACGGCAAGGAGGAGAATGCAACACATTCTATAGCAACTGATGCCACTCACAACACACATTAATCCCTCATAATTAAGAGCCAATTGATCTGAAGTAAAATATCTAGGGAACTAAGCACAAACCAAACTACTGGAAGATCAAGCCAAATAAATTCCAATATTTGAAGAAATGACAAAACATCTATGGGGGAAGCTAAATCCAAAACTTAACAACAAAATCAGTCCCATCTCTCTTGAAAGCAATACTTGCTAGACCACATAAACTGCTACCAATCCAAAGGCAATTAAATCATGTATATAAAATGAGAATAGATGTCAAGGATTAATGAAATAAGCAAAGAAATCACAAAAACTAGGTGGATAGTCGCAACTTCCCAGTTCTATGCTCTTTCAACTCATTGGAATTAGTTAAAGATGAAAGACAAAGTTCCACATATCACAAACATGCATGCGAAAAAATATTACTCAACTTAATCCAGTAAGTAAAAGGAATAAAGCACGCAAGCTAAACTAGACGAACAGTAAAGTAACCCGAAAACTAGAACCAGTGATTGAAGGCATATCACTCACGAACAAAACAACAACAAACACAAGAGCATATTTTATACCTCAAACAACTAAGACACACTCAATTTGCAACCAAACAGTCCATCACTAGGCATCATCAGTTGATCAAAGAAGAAAAGAAGCATCTGAGTGAAGGAGAACAAAAGCTGACAGTAAGCTTCAGATTATCAAAACAAAATGCCGGCTACAACGAGTTGAGGTCAAAAGGAGTTACCTTTTCAGGGGCAGAAACACTGAGAAGAGAACACAAAAAGGTTTCTAACAGATTCTTCTACAGTTCTACTTTACCAAGGGCTGGCTTCTTGTATCTTTTGTGTCTTTTGTAAAACAAAGAAATATTCGATAACTATACCCTCAAAGATTTTCCATCAAATTCATCTCAATAAAGACAAGGCAACTCTTAAACAATAAAGAGGGCATATTCAATAACAATCTAGCTTATCTTAAAGTCACTAGGCACAGGTACAAAGCAATTATATTTTGGATTTCCCAAGTGAGCCAACTTGCATATAGCACAGACAACTAGAAAGCATTAGTGTTTTCAATTTAGAACCAGAGACTGACTCAACCCTAAATCCTCTTCAAGTTTAACCCTAAATACTCAACCATAGATTTAATTTTGATAGTCGAACACCCCACAATCAAATAGCTTCTCAATTGTAGGGAGAGCATCGACTCTGCGAAAAAGACATGCAAATAAAAATATACGAAGACAAAAAAGTGGCTTCTTTTCCTGTTTCACTATACGTCACAGAGTTAAATCGGGAAAATGTAAACACTACCTAGATTAGAACAAATAACATAGATTTAAGACTAACCCATATATTTTTCTTTAAGATTTTTCAAAAATCATTCAATGGGGACTTAGAAATCATGAACTAGCAGAGAAAACTTAAAAATTATTCACCTTTATATGCAAGAATTCATTGTCAAACCTCGCTATGAAAGAGGACCAACGAGATTTACCACAGAGATTGTTGTTCGCTATTGTTTTCCTCACCAAAAGCTTCGCTGAAAATTTGTTGAGTAGATTCTTTGGTTGAAAACGGGTTTCATGGGAAAGGGCTTTTTTCATTTAGATTTTTTAATGAGATGAAAATAGTTGGTGCTTTGCAAAATTAATGGAGGGAAATATATTTTAGGGATAAAAATCAAAAGCGCAATATTTGTCCTAACATAATCGTTGCCTTAGAGTCATCTATTGCAACGATTCTAAAATGTGTAGCCATAGGATCTCTATAGGGACAGTTATAGTGATGATGCAACGGTTTATTTTAATAATTGTTCTATTAGATCAAAGTATATTTTGCATGAGTTATAACTGTTGTAATAGGTGAGCTATTGCTACGATTGTATAACCGTTGCTACATAAGCGTTGTAGTAAGTCAAATTTATAGTAGTGTGACCACACCCAAAACATCATTCCTTTCTTGCAAGACACTCGCCCAAATGGTTCTTACAACACTTTGGACAAATTGGGTAGGTTCTGGTACCTGATACTTAGAGCCTGATGCCCTACTTTTCTGATCCTGTTGAAACCTGGGGGATGGAGCACTAGCTGATGAAGGTGTTGGGGCTGAAGATTTCTACTGAAACTATGAGTGATTTACCCCCCACGATTTTTGCTGAGAGTACTCATAGTTTCCTGTTCTAGCCTTTTTGTTGTCCTTAGCTAGTTTTCTATGCTTATCTCCCTCGACCTATTGAGCATGAGTTATGAGCCTAGAGATGTTCATATCCTCCAACAACATAGCATTTCTGCACTCTATCTTCACCAAGTCAGATACCCCAAATAAGAACTTACTCATTTGTGCCCTGGGATCGACAACCATATGTGGAGCATACCTAGAGAGCTGGATGAACTTAAGTCCTTACTCTTGGACTGACATAGAACCTTGTCTCAAATTCATAAATTCCTGAGCCTTAGCTTCCCTCAACTCTCTTGGGAAGAACCTATCCAGAAAAGCTCCGGTAAAACACTCCCAAGTCACAGGAGATGCATTCTCACCCCTATTTTCCTTCCACTCCGTGAACCATATGTGAGCCACATCCTTAAGATGGTAGGATGCTAACTCTACCCTATAGTTTCCAGTTACTTGCATCACTCCAAAGATTTTCTTGACCTCATCAATGAAGTTCTGGGGGTCCTCACCAACTTGCTATCCTAGAAACTCAGGTGGATTCATCCGGACAAAATCTCATACCCAAGCTTCCACTGATCCACCACTAGAATTCGTAGGAACTGGAACCTGCTGATTGTTTTGGTTTGCTACACTCTGAGCCAAAAGTAGGATAGTGTTCCTAAACTTTACATTCAAAACCTCATGTTCTGGGACTGCAGGAACTGTGTTAGCATTGTAGGCATTAGCATTCCTTGCGTAAGCTCTACGAGGAGGAATTATTTGGAACGCATAACATCGAGTTAGAAAAGAGATCATACCCACACACGATAAGAATAACAAGAAAGTGGATTTTTTTCCTAAGACACTGCGTAGCCTCCCCCTCATAGGTGTGGCACGCTTCACACTCATTAAAGGGACTCTATTTAGTGCGGTTTTTCAGACATCCTAGGACTCTTAAACCTAATGCTCTGATACCATTTTTGTCACGCCTCGAGGCTACCCTATTGACGTAAACACGAGACCTAGGATCACGAGTGACCCCAAACTAACCCTGAGATGGCATATTATAAGCATACTTAAATTGATACTATGCGGAAGCTAAAAATATGAGATAAACTAAATAATGGGGAATACCCAATCTAAGTCTGAATACATAAATACTGGAATTGAGTTTAAGATATAGAAATATAACTCAAATACTAAAGCTGAATATGCCTATGTCTGAAATAAGCTTCTAACTAATTAGAGATGCTGGGACATTCCCCTAGCTAACTCTTGTAAAACTGAAACTAAAATGAAAGACTGAATATAAAGAACATGTCTATCATCCTCGAAGAATGTGGACTCACCATTGATACTGTTGAATACGGATCGGGAACCGATCTACACATGATCTGAATAATAAGGACCTGAACCTACATCACGACAAGATGTAGCGCATAGTATGCATCAGTACTTGAAAGGTACTGAGCATGCAAGATAAGGATAAGGATGAACAAGCATATAACTAAACAAATCATATTGAGCAATAATATAATCTAAATAGGGTAAAGAAACTGAGATATACTGAATATGAACTAAACTGAACGCAATGACCAAGTACATAACATACTGAAAGACTACTGAAATATAATTGGGAACCTAGTCAATGCACTAGAATCTGACTGTGGGAGCTACTAATAACCGACTTAAAACCACATGAGCTAAATGTGGAGTCAAATGTATATGCCCCATCGAGAGGACCCAATATACCTGGCCTTCCATAAATATGAACTTAAGTCAAGACTTAATAAGAACTAAATGGGAATTATGCTTAGCACCGAGTGGATATTGAATATGAGATGGAAGCTTTTACGCTAGTTGAGTCCGGCTTTCCAAAGGGGTTCCTTCTACACTAGTTGAGTCCGGGTTCACAAAGTATGTATATCATGAAATGGAAACCTTCTACCTCAGTCGAGTCCAGATTTCTGGTAGCAATCTCCTTATCCCATAAACTATGTGCCCCCATAGGTCTTTAGCTAGTGGATCCACCTAAAATGTAACAAACCATGGTCTTACCTTAGGCAAGTAGGACAACCCTTTTCGGTGTGCGTAACACTGGATTCCATGTTTAGCTCACATGGTCTATGTCGGTTAAGGCTTATTCCCAATATGACAAAAAGTGAACAAGAACGTGAATTATGAACTATGGTTACAAGCTTTACTTAGCATGGGTGGGATTATGGGATCCTAGTCATGCATTGCACAAGTATGCTTTGATGGTTCTTATGCTATGTTTCCATTATGATATGATGATATATATGTTGAATATCCTTATGACTTATGCTTTTACACTAATCTTCATGATGATCCTAAACTTGGTAAAGTGCATGATTTTAATCTAAAATGTCCTTTTTAGTATGTTTTCAAGGTTTTATGCATGGCTATCATACTTAGTGAATTTTTGTACTAACCCATATTTTCCTACATTTTTTCCCAAGTGTAGGTTTCGGTTCTCAAGGTGGTCCCCATTGTGGTTAGAGCTTGGATTTGTTCATTTCTCCTTGCTTGTGGTGTGTCCTCATGCTTCGAGGACGGATGATATATTTGTAGTTCCTTTTTCTTGTATTTGACTTTCGGATTATGTTGTATGGGTTGTGACCCTATTTGATTCGACTATTGTAATAGATGGCTAATTGAGATAAGTCTAGACTTCCGCTTTCCTTTATGAAAACTTTGGACTTGAAATATGTTTTTACTTTTTATTGTTCTATGCTTATGTTATGATATGTTAAGTGGATTACATGGAGCCTTTAAGGTCTATGTTCCTTGTTACATCTAGGGGGTACCCCTGGGTTGTGACAAATACTGTAGCTTCAACCCTGCTTATTTGACCTCTTGATTTCCCTCAAGGTTGTCCTCACTGACAGAACTCTCCTCATAATAATTTTCTCCTTTCAGTTATACCAGCTAGGTTATCAATATTTTAGGGTTGTCATTAAATGATATATTATATGAAATCATTTTCCCTTTGCTGCTATATATACAAACTATTAATTGATAAAACTCGACAGCGCCCACTTTCGATGACGCACAACAAGAAGTCTTAATAAAATGGATGTTAACACTTAAAAAGGAAATAAGATAATTTAATGATAGATACGCTAGAGTGTCTACATAAGCTAAATGTCAATGATATAGTAATTTGTCTCTGAATAATATTTACAATGGGAAACAAATTATTCTTGAATGTATCAAAGATATATAAGCTAGTGTGCAACATTCACAATTTAACAATAACTTGTCTTGCTATGTTTAATGAGATGAGTTTTCAAATATACGCATACAAACAAGTCTCACTCTTGTAAAATTAGGAAATTGATTGAATTAGTACATTCGAATTTCAGAATAAAATAATTTCTACATGCTATATGTAATAGAAATCTTTGTTGATGTGAAGGGTACAACTAAAGCTCGACATATGGGATAGTTTTTCCCTCAACAACCATTGCTTGATGAAGCCTTCATGATATTCGTGTCCTTATCAAAGTGTCCCAATGGTCACTTCATGTTTAAATTCCATGTGACATATGATACTAATCTCTTCAATTTCAATTGGATTATTTACTCCGTCTTTACACACAATATCATGAAGAGTTCTTCTTTTGAATTACTCCATAGCACCCTTCTCTTTTTCACCATCCATATTGAAACCCTTATGATCATCAAAACCAAAGTGAAACATATATTGTTCATCAAGATCATTTCATTTATGGTATTACTTGCTAAGTGGGTTTAATGGAAGAAGCCTTTTGTTGTTAGAAGTTTTAGTCAAAAAGGAAAAGCAGTATAATATTATTTTATTTATTTATTTGAAAAAAAACAAAAAGTTGAAAAGAAATATTAGTCGGAGAACAAGAGGAAATATAATTAAATTTCCACTTTAGTTTCTCTCCTTAGTATTGGTAGAGAATGATATATTAAAGGAGAAAAGGACAAATATACCCCCGAACTTTCGAAAATGGTATGTCAATATCCTCTGTCATACTTTTCTTCCATTAGTGCCCTCACCGTCCAATAATCAATGCTCGTTTACCCCTCCCACTAACAGAAGACTCATTTTGTACACGTGGCGCAATCCTACGTCGCAACCCGGGTGGACCAAATATCTAACCCAAATTTCAAATACCAACCCCATTACCCATTTAGCACCCGATTTACCCACAAATAAACTATCTAAAAACATAAAGAAAATTCCCCTTTACCCGTTTCTTTCGGTCATCTCACAAACCCTATTGCCTGTCATCTTTCTGGACAACAATTCTTCTACAGATGTATCATGTACAGGTGATGATGATGATGGACTGGTAGGTGATGAAGGAGTTGTTGGTCTTTTCCTTTCAGCCAATATAGCTCTCTTAGGTAACGAAAGTGTTGATGCAGTATTTCCAATTCTTGTGACATTTGGAGAAGAATAACGTCTAGGGCCAAAGGAAGCTGATGGAGTAGGTGACCTGTACCTAGAACTAACTTCTCTTGTTCTTGGCCTACGAGTGTTTCCATGGTTGTTCTCAACCTGAATCAATGGAGCTCTTTTTGTCTCCACTGTTGAAATCTCTTTAATGTTATCTCTAATTCATACACATCCATCCAAACTATCCCGATTAAACCGCATTGATGATATCCACCCACTTTATTATATTAGTAATTGCGAACCCATTCTTGAGAAGCTCCCAAGAATGGGTAAAGGGGCCTTTTTCTTTATATTTTTAGATAGTTTATTTGTGGGTGAATCGGGTGGGTTAAATGGGTAATGGGGCGGGTATTTGAAATTTGGGACAAATATTTGGTCAACCCGGGCTGAGGCGTAGTATTGTGCCACATGTACAAACTGAGTCTTCCATTAGTGGAAGGGGTAAATGTGCACTGGTTACTGGACGACGAGGGTACTAATGGGCGAAAAGTATGACGAAGGGTATTGGCATACAATTTTTGAAAGTTTGGGGGTATATTTGTCATTTTCCCTATATTAAAAGTAAGTCTATTATTTAAATATAAAGCTACTTCAAACAGTTTTGAATATGAAAGACATGAGTAGATGATGAGTCCACAAATGGACTCATTTAGGTCTTTATTTTAATAGAAATAGTGTCCTCAAATGCTTATTTAGTCTAAATATCTGATAAAAACACTTAAGTTTCAGGTATTTGAACTTTTAGTGGAAGCATGGACACTTAGGTGTAAAAAGGAACAAAAAGGCTGAAAAGAATGAAGACGTTGAAGCCTGAGCATCCCCAAGCATGCTTGGCGATTCACCAAAGCGACGCACTCTGCCCTTTGTTCCAGTATGCGAAGCCCTGATGGAGAAGGATCAAAAAGATGATGAAAGGAGCAATCAGCACATCACTGATAAGTTCTGCGAAGCAGAAGTATAATGCCCAATGATCCAGAATGCACAGATGTTGAAGGGAAAAGCACAAACAGCGATGAACTAGACCAAGGGGGAATCGCCTAGTCATTCGGCGTTCGTGACTAACCTCGCCGAGCGATTCAGATGCACTATTTTCTAAATTCTATAAATACTAAACTCTTTACTAGTTTTGTGTGGAACATTAGATTTTAAAAAAAAAACATAATTGTAATTTTCACTTTAGCTTTCTTATTTTCTCTGAAGTTTGGAGAGAGTTTTTTGGGAGACTTGAAGAGAGAATGAGTTCATCTTCCCCAAATTGGAAGTGGGTCTTCTTCTTTATTCTTCCAAGGTTTAACATCTTATACCCATTTGATTTCTCTATCATTTTAGGTGTATTTTATTATTTTTTGATGTGTGGCTAAAGACCCCCATTCTTGGGTGTTATTTAGCAAATATGTGTTGATATTATTGTTGGGTCTTGTTTGTTGATAGGTTAAATGTATTTTAATGGTGATTTCACTTAGTAGTTGTGGTTAAATTGAATGGGTTTGAAGTTGCAAATACAAAACCACCCATGTGTTTTCGGCTTGCGAGAGAGAGAGGTCGCGAAACCAAGACCGCTAGACTGATGGCCTAAGGAGTGGGTCGACATGAGGTTCATCCCGAGAGGGTGAGCCCTAGTCCCATATCCTAACACTCAGCTCTAGAGAGTGAGTGGGGTAAGGCGTAGGCTGGCCTTCATGCGGCAAATGGGTGTCCGAGAGGAACCCATTTGAAACGGGGTAAGTTGCCCGAGAGGGAACTTATTTCCATCTAATGCTTAGCCTAGTCACTATTATCTTGCAAATTTCCTATCGAAAGCATGTACCCAACGATTTATATCAATATATATTGTGGTCACACCCCAAGAAGTTTTCCCCATACTTGATTTTCTCTTTATTTTTGTTGTTTTGGCTACTTGTGAC
Source organism: Solanum raphanifolium (assembly GCA_036250405.1). Classification (NCBI taxonomy): domain Eukaryota; kingdom Viridiplantae; phylum Streptophyta; class Magnoliopsida; order Solanales; family Solanaceae; genus Solanum; species Solanum raphanifolium. Next base: position 82,675 of record JAJOOE010007517.1, on the reverse strand, counting down.
AAAACCCCCTTTCATATTTGACACTTTTGTGTCACCCACTTGAATTTACTTTGTTTTTATTCGAAAATTTCTCAAACTACAGCTAACTAGAGCAAAATTCTAGCCTAACTACTATTTTCACTGCCACTCCCTTAGGACACGACCCCAACCCTTTGTTGGGTTACTATATTATCGACGATCGTAGACACTCAAACCATAGGTTAGTGTCGTTGGTCACGATAAGCATTAAAATGGTGCCGCTGCCGGGGAGTGGTGTTATTTAGGAATTCTTAATTAAGTAGAATTTCTGTTTTTAATAGTTGTAGTTTTACTATCTTAATTTTTAGTTTTGTTTTAGATGTTTGTGTGTTGAAACAGGAAGAATTAGTGTGAATGATGACAAAGGTCCCAAATCGACCAAGTGTTATCTTCTCTCTACCCAAAGCCAAAAGAGTGGTGACCTCATGAAAATGAGGCAGACCTCACTAATAGAACTTGAGTGAGGAGTTGCGTCGTGCCACGACGTTAAATAAGGCACTTCTTGGGAGGCAACCCAAGGTTTTACCGCTTTATTTTTGCTTTAAGAAATAATGGTGTGTTGTTTGTGTGGGTCAAAGTATGAAAAGTGAGTGAAAATTGCAAATGGGTGAGCCAAAGGTGCAGTCTGTGCATCGCCGAAGATGTCGGCGACCCCGTCTTAAACCATTGTTCGACTAAAGTCAACTTCAAAGTGGAGTCTATAAAACTCGGTGTGCCCAAGAACTTATTGTCGAATGGCTGACCTGGTCAGTGATTGTGATCTAGTCCGCCGTTTGGACCCCTTGTTTAACTGGAGGTCCAGTAAAACTCGGCGAGTCACCGAATGGATCGGCGACCATGACTAATGTCGTCAAATGGGCAAGAACTGGACGGTTTCTTAACAGGCCAAAGGTTTAAACTTCCAACTCTTTCACTTTCCCTCGCTTTTAATCTTCCAAATCTAGCACCTAGTTAGTATTTTAAATATTTTTGCATTCCATAAGTATTTTGGTTGTTGATTTGTGCTCGGAGTTGGATTTCATTGCCGCCTAGCATTTCAAAGGACTTTAATCGGCACAAAGGTTGGTTTTTCGAACCCCGAGTTTACTTTTGAGAATTCGGTACTCATTTGCAATGATCATATCTTATTGTCGTGTGCTGGTCCTTCTGAGGTTATTCTGAGCACTGATGACCATATTCAGAGCACTACACCGGGCACTGAGTCCCCGACAGATGGAGCAACTGCATAGATAGGACCCCTTTTTACCCCCCTCTCTATTTTTCTCTATTTTTACTTTTGGATACTTTCATTTTCATTTGAGGACAAATGTTTTTATTTGTGATGGGGTGAGGCTCACATTTGTGTGTTGTTTTGAATGTTGTCTTGCGTACATATTTGGGTTGTTTTGCTTGAAATTATTTTATACTGCTTGTGCGAATGTTTGAGCTTGTGGCTCCTTTTTGTTTTAAATTGCAAAGCGATTTTGGCCCTTCCGAAAAAACATTATTTTTCAAAATATTTCGCCACCTCTTGTTATTGAAAGTGGCTATTCTTGTACAAATTCAAGTCTCGGTTTTGATCAATACCGATGACTTGAATAGTGCTCTCAATTGAACAAACATGAACGTGCGGCTGCGACGAGACCAAATGAAGTTGCCTAGACAGTATGTGAACTCTTTGCATCTCATTGTGATTAGCCATTTATCGAATTGATTCTCTTGTGATGATCGCTGTACACTAGCGAATGTGTGTGGTCTTGTTTGACTTAAGTGTCAATTCCTTGTGTGATGAGCTTACTTTGAACCTTGCATGAAGGTGTGCTCTTGAAATGATCTTAGGCAACTTTTGAAGAGTGTGAGCCAAATTTGACATATACCTCTTTTGTGACCTACCCTGTGAGCGTGTGATTCTCTTTTGAACACCCCCTGAGCCTTACCTTTCTTTGGAAGAAACTTGATGAAAACTAAACCTATCTTAATCCACTACCTATAATCCTCTTGAATTGTGGTTAGTTGAATAGCCAACTTAGGCAAAAAGCCTAAGTTGGGGGTGTGGTGAAAAGAAAAAGGAAAGTCAAGAAGTGCAAGAAAAGTCTCCCTTAACCCATGGTGTTGCGGAAAAAAGGAAACCCTCCATAAAAAAAATGGAAAAGAAAAGTTGTGGAATAAAAGTACAAAAGAAATTGGGTTTCCAAGCAATCCATGTAGGTGAATAAAGAGATGACTTAGAAGCACTAGAAAAAGAATTGACAAAGGAAAAGAAGGGGATTCCTTGAGAATACAACATCTCATGAGGAAAAATTCACTGAGCCTAAATGACCATACATTTGCACTCAGCCCCATTACAAGCCTTAGAAAGACCTTTCTAATCTTGAGTGAGCCGAACCGAAGATCGATTAGAAAATAAGGGCAAGCCTATGGGTGAAAACATGCATTGTGTTCCTCTATTTGAGTGTGAGCATTGCATCTGATTCCTGATCTTGAATTGATTAATCTCTGTGTGTGAATATGGAATCATTCTTTATGTGCGAGCATTTAGATACTTTTTGTTGAGCTTGAACTTGCACAAGTAGCAAGTATTGCGAGCATGAGAATCTTTGGTGATGGTGTGTCAAAACTTGAATCTTTGAGTACACAATTGATCTTTGCATGAGTAATTTGAGTCTTGTTGTGTATGTTAATGATTTAGTCTTGTGTAGCACTATTTGAGACATCCTACTTGAACTGCTGAACTTGAGTTTTACTTGAGCACAAGCAAAAGTTTAAGTTGGGGGTGTTGATGAGTCCACAAATTGGACTCATTTAGGGCTTTATTTTAATAGAAATAGTGTCCTCAAATGCTTATTTAGTCTAAATATTTGATGAAAAAACCTAAGTTTCAGGTATTTGAAGTTTTAGTGGAAGCATGGACACTTAGGTGCAAAAAGAAACAAAAAGGCTGAAAAGAAAGAAGAAGTTGAAGCCTGAGCATCGCCAAGCATGCTTGGCGATTAGCCGAAGGGACGCACTCCACCCTTTGTTTCAGTACGCGAAGCCCTGAAGGAGAAGGATAAAAAAGGCGATGAAAGGAGCAGTCGGTGCATCGCTGATCAGTTTCGCGAAGCAGAAGTATACAGCCCAATGATCCAGAACGCACAGATGCTGAACGCAAAAGCACAAACGGCGATGAACTAGAAGAAGGGTGAATCACCGAGTCATTCGGCGTTCGCGACTAACCTCGTCGAGTGATCCGCCAGCAATATTTTATGAAATCAATAAATACTAAACTCTTTACTAGTTTTGTGTGGAACATTAGAGTAAAAAAAATATAGTTGTAACTTTCACTTTAACTTTCTTATTTTCTCTCAAGTTTGGAGAGGGTTTTTAGGGAGACTTGAAAAGAGAAGGAGTTCATCTTCCCCAAATTAGAAGTGGGTCTTCTCCATTCTTCTTCCTTTGCTTATATTAAGGTTTAATTTCTTATACCCATTTGATTTCTCTATCATTTTAGGTATAATTTCTTATTTCTTGATGTGTTGCTAAAACCCCCCATTCTTGGGGTGTGATTTAGCAAATATGTGTTGATATTATTGTTGGGTCTTGTTTGTTGATAGGTTAGATGCATTTTAATGGTGATTTCACCTAGTGGTTGTGGTTTAATTTAATGGGTTCGTAGTTGCAAATACAAAACCACCCATGTGTTTTCGGCTTGCTCGAGAGAGAGAGATCGCGAAACCAAGACCGCTAGACTGATGGCCTAAGGAGTGGGTCGACATGAGGTTCATCCCGAGAGGGTGAGCCCTAGTCCCATATCCTAACACTCAGCTCGAGAGAGTGAGCGGGCTAAGGCATAGGTTGGCCTTCATGCGGCAAATGGGTGTCCGAGAGGAACCCATTTGAAATGGGGTAAGTTTCTCGAGAGGGAACTTATTTCCATCTAAAGCTTAATCTACTCACTATTATCTTGCAAATTTTCTATCGAAAGCATGTACCCAACGATTTATATCAATATGTATTGCGGTCACACCCCAAGAACTTCTCCCCATACTTGATTTTCTCTTTATTTTTGTTGTTTTAGCTAATTGTGACAAAACCCCCTTTGATATTTGACACTTTTGTGTCACCCACTTCAATTTACTTTGTTTTTATTAAAAAATTTCTCAAACTATGGGTAACTAGAAAAAAATTCTAGCCTAACTACTATTTTCACTACCACTCCCTTGGGACACGACCCCAACCCTTGGTTGGGTTAATATATTATCGACGATCGTGGGCACTCAAACCGTAGGTTAGTGTCGTTGGTCACAATAGGCATCAGTAATCTAGTAGTAAAATTTAGATAAAAGTACTTATTTATATAAGTTATATTATTTCAACCTATACATTTATAAATACTAGTGTTTTGACACATGCGTTGCACGTAATTACCGATTTAGAAAATACATGTTACAGTAAAAAGGTTTGCTTATTTAGGAGAAGATTTGAATACTAAGCTTAGCAAAAAATAATATTACAGATTTTTTGTGAATGTTTAATATGGATCATCATTTATATCTCTTATTCACGCGAACCTATATGAAGATCGTCAATGAAAAATTTTATTAGTTAAATACAAAAATGTATATATTTATTTCAATTTGATGAAGTTCAATCATGTAATTAGTTGTATCTCACTAATATTACCTTATCGATGATATTTTTTGTGTATTTTCCTGTAATCTAACTAGATGTGATTTGCATGTGTATTTCACGTTAAACTATTTAGATGGCATATGAACATGTGAAGAGAACAACCACATTTTATCTTGTAGAAATATTTTTTTTATATTAATATTTATTTTATAAGTTATAACATAATAGATGACGTTCGTGTTGCTGTCTCTCACACTTGACTTCTCGATTGACTGTGTACACAAATCAAAGATAATTATCTGATTGTCCATAGTTAACTAAGAAAGATTTTCGTTTTTTACTGAAAAAACTAAGAATAAAATTAAAGAATATATTCCATTTATGAAATCCTATATATAATCACTTGTTCATCTTACACCCAACATAGATATAATTCATATACTTGTAAATTATTTAAATTTATTCAACCAAGTATGATTCGTCAAAGAAAATATAACAACACCATGTTATCACATATATAGGGGTGATGTAATAATATGAAATATTATTAGTCAAAAGTTAATATAAGGAAAGATGAAGATAGAAATACAATTAATGTAATAACTATGGAATTCATAATATTATACCTAAGAATGTAAAAGAGTGTGAATAACGTTTGCAATAATTAGTAATAACTAAGAGAATTTATTATGTTATAGCTGAAGAATTATTGTGCAATAGCTAAATTTCTAATAATTTTTATACATACATAAATAAATAGGACTTTTAATTAATGTTACTATTTTTTTTTATTTGTTACATTTTAATTTAGTGTAGGGACTAAATGTAAATGTTTATTTCATATTACTGAACATAAAATTTATTTTCTAAATGATAAATTTTAAATGATTCATATATATTCACATACTTTCACATTTGATCTGAGTGTTTTTTTTTTTTTAAATCGAAATATTTTAAAATAATATATTTTGAAGTTAGAAGATCTTGTTAACTTGATAATACATTTGTGACATATATAATACTTTAATTTAAATAAAAATACCAACCCAAATATAAATGTATATTTGCATTAATGAAAATATTTATCTCATAAAAATTAGCTATTAAATAGAAAATAAAAATTAAACTAATACAAACTTCTACTTGCGTTATTACAAGTCGTATGAACTTCTCTTCGTCTCAAATACTTAAAGTTTCAAGAAATAGTAAATAAGTAAAACAAAGGGGCAATTTTTATATAGTAATAACTATTTTGAAGCAAATTTCCTGACAATATCAATCACATAAGTAGCATTGATAAATAAAGTCATTCTTTTGTCTTGAGCACTAAGAAAAAACAAATCATGACAATTCTCTAAATTTTGGAAAAAGATATTCACAAGCATATATCTACATCGAGAGAAATTATTAACAAAAACAAATGAAATTATACTACATCATGTTAACTTCATATGTTGGAACATTACATACTAATGTATATATTAAGCAAAAAAATAATTATTTTTTAATTAAAATTATTTTTCTCAAGTACTCGAAGTTATGGAATATACCCTCTTAGGATAGAATGATTTACTTCATCAGAATAGTGCCTCATATTTCGCTAAACTTCAAACTCACTTAACGACAATAAATCACACAAAAAAGCTTTAAATGCAAGAATAAGAAGAGTAGAAGATTTTAAAAAAAAATTGTGGTTGAAATATGAGAGGAAGTCCCTCTATTTATAGTCAACAAAGGGTAATATGAACAAGTGTATTTTTGTGTCTTATCTGAAAGTTCATGACCTTTCCGAGAAGTTACAATCCTTTGGAAAAGTCACAACTTATTGAAAAAGTCACAACTCTTTGGAAAAGTCACAATTCATCGAAAAATCACAACCCTTTGAAAAAAGTCACAACTTATTGGAAAAGTCACAACTCATCGAAAAAGCCACAACCTAAGTTAGGGATATTATAGTAATTTAACATTCAAGTTAGGATTTCATGTTTTTAAGGTAATATAGATAGATATAGATATAGATACAGATGTACTTCAAATGACAAATGATAATAATTTGACAAGTTTATCATAAAATGCCGATTTAGGATTGCTTGGTCAAACTTTCAAAATATATTTATTCTGAAAAAGTATTTTTGATAAATTAATTTAGAAAAATACTTGCATATATCAATATTTTATTGTGTTTGACAAAATTCATTTGAAAAATATTTTTATAGTATTATATATAAATGTGTTATAAAACTAAAGCAAAATAAAACAAGAAATTAAGAAGATGAGAGCAATAGAAATAGGGAGACAAGAGATGAGAGCTTTTCTTATTCTTCCAAGTATCAAGTGTTTACAAAATCTTCAAGTGTCTACAATATGAACCCTTATGCCTTTATTTATAGTGTAACATAGAGGCATACAACAAGTTAGTTATAAACATGTCATTAAACATGAATAAAATGGAGGAGGTTATGGAGGTGAAATGTCACAAGAATAATAGTCATAAAGGTGGAGGTTATCTTCATAATGGAGGAAATTTATGTAGATAATTGGTGACTGTAACTTCTTGGTGTACTGGATATCCACACTATATTATTTTATAACACTCCCCCTTGATGTCCATAGATAATATGCCTCGTTAAAACTTTATTAGGAAAAACCCTGTGGAAAAAAATCCTAGTGAAGAAAAAATAGTACATATATCTTTTAATAAGCATTATTTGTTGCCTCGTTAAAAACATTGCGAGGAAAACCAGAGGGACAAAACTTAGTCAAGGAAAAAAAATTACAATGCGTATTATAGTTCCCCTCAATAAAACACCACTTATTTCTTGATATGATGTCATTCCATCTTATATACCAGCTTCTGAAATATTGATATTGATAGTATCTTTGTGACTAAATCACATTCACAAATATTCTACATTCTTGAGCTCATTCTGATATATCATTTTATGATTTCATAGATATGATGAGCCTTTGAGCTTAGCAAAATATATTCTTAAAAATTACTTTATTCATGACCTCGCTATTTCATGTCAATTGCTCATTCAACTTGTGCATAACAATAATCATGTTGTAGACACTTTCATTTGTAGTTGATTATCTTGAAAAATAACTTGATATAACTTCAGTGCAATACGGCTTTCACCCGACTATGATATAATTTCCTGAATATGATAGATCATGATTCCAACCAAACACACTCCTGACTTACTTCATAGATCAATATTATTTCTACATGGTTTGAAGAAGTGGTTCCTACTGTTTGATTTTTTGAATGTCAAGATATTATTGTGCCTCCACATGTAAACAAATAGCCTGTTTGCGATTGATCTTTATGCGGACCAATAAATATTCTGCATCTACATAATCAAATATTTTTTTACTCGGAGATTGATCATCTCAATTTTATTAAAGCTTGTCTTTTCTTCTCAAAGAAAACTATAGATCTTCTATGTGTTGAGTCTCTTGCTTTGTTATTTTCTTGGTATAACTTGAATGATAATAGAGAAAAGGCATAAATTCACCCCTGAAGTTGTACCGAACAGTCAATTACACGCTTAAAGTATTGAAGCGAACTATTACACACTAATACTACTCAAAAGTGAATTTAATACCACCCTCAAAGATGGCATAAAAATAAGATTAAATAAAAAAAATAAAAAAGCCTAGTTTGAGTAAAAAAAGGCAAATTTTTTCCCACCCCCACCCTTCTCCTTCACGTTACCCTACCTTTCTTCTTCCACCATTTTTTTTCTATCACAAACACTCATTTTGCTAGGGCTAATGTGAAAAATAATTTTTTTTCATGATGAATTTCAAAGAGAAAAATAGAAAACAACATTGCGGGATAGTTCATCGCAAAGATCGCGAAGTTGTTCAATTAATTAGGTTCACTGTTCGAAAAAATTTTGGAGAGACATCTAAAGCTGGTCAATTCTTACTATTCCCACATCAAATTCGTTAAGTCAAGATGGATTATTCAATTTATTTTTGTGGTTTTTTTGTTGATTGTGAGCATTTGAAATAAGAAAATTTTCAGATCTTGCTTTTTTTGTGTAAAAAATTTCTGGGTTGTTGCACAAAATTCAATTTTTTAATGTATGTTCATAGATCTTTCTTCTCTCTCAGAAAAATTCTCTATAGATTTTCTTCATAATCAGTGATAGTAAATCGAGCACTAGTGTTTCAATTGTCCGACTAAAATCTTTGCAGATAAATATTGCAAGTTTTCACAATTCTTCTCTTTGAGCTTGAATGAAATTTGTATATTGTGATAATTTTTTGTGGTGGGTTTGGTGATGGGTGAAAAAATTGTGATGGTATGACTTTTAATTTCAATAATGACAATGAAACTGGTGATTTTGATGTGGATGGTGAATTTATGGTGATGATTGTGATGAATTTCAATAATAGTGATATGGTTCTGATGGTAAATTTAGTTAAATTTATGATATTTGTTATCGATTTTTTTATGATGGCAATGGTTGTGGGAAGATTCCAGTGGTGAATTTTATTATAGGTGGTGAAATCTATGGCGGTGGAGAAGTGAATTTGATGATAATAGCAACAATGGTAGTGATTTAATGGTGGGTTTGATGGTGTATAGGGAAGAAGAAGAAATTGGGTGACATGGATTTTTTTTTTTAAAATCTGACGTAATTATTGATGTAGTAGTGAAACGGTGATGATGTGACACAAGTGTGAAACACTTTCTCATCATGTTATTGGTCATATGTGCGTCGGGGTTGAAATAAATTCACTTTTAAGTAATTCAGGTGTGTAATAGGTCGTCACAATAGTATAAGCGTGTAGCTGACTTTTCGTAAAAGTTTAGAGGGGAATTTATGCCTTTTCCCAATGATAATATGACAGTCCATTCACATAACTTTTGTTATGTAGATCAAAGCATCTTCTAGCATTTGCATAACCAACAATCTGTAAATGCATCAATTTCACTAATACATGATACTTTCAAATCATTTTAATGAGATTGAAAAGATTCTTTCTCTATGTTAAGCAATCTCAGAACCATTTGGTACTCAATGGAATTACTTTAAGATCTTTTAAATCCTTCGAGTATTTTCATATAACCTTCGTCGTCTAGTTAGACATAATAATCATTCATTATACGTATTCAAGTATTTCATCTATTACCAGATTAAAACTAGTCTCATTGTATCCACCAAGACGGCCATTACATATTCAACCCGCCGAGAAGGCCATCATGTATTCAAAATGTCAAGAGGGCGACCATATATTCAAACCGTCAACAAAAGCATCATATGTTCAAATTTCCAAAAGGGTTATTGCATCTTCAAATGCCAAGAGGGCCATTACATGTTCAAACCGCCGAGAGGGTCATCATATATTCAAATGCCGAGAGGGCCATCATATATTCAAATTGTCAAAAGGTCCATTGTGTCTTCAAATGCAAAGAGGTCCATCACATATTCAAACCGCCTAGAGGGCCATCATATATTCAAATGTCGAGAGGGCCTTCATATATTCAAATTTCCAAAAGGGCCATTGCATCTTCAAATGCCAAAAGGGCCATTGCATATTCAAACCACCGAGAGGGCCACCCGTATATTATTATCACATGTGATATCATTACCGAGAAGGTCTTCATTGTAGCATCATATTAATTCATCATCTACTGCGTCCAAATCAACGGAGGCTGACGTCAGAAAAATTAAAGAAAAAGAACATGTGCCAAATAAGGTAAAAGATACCATTTTTTAAATTTAAATTACAGTTTCTACAAACAAGTTTATCTTAGTATTTGTCGAGAACATCCAAGAGGATGAACTCTCAAACCAAACCACAGGTGCGGACGAGATGAAAAAGGATGCAACACAACGTGAAACTTTTTCTTAGCAGCGAGCTGGGACATAATCTAAAGAGGAGTATCAAACTCTTAGGACGCGAGCTGAGGAGCGACTTCCACCACAATTAAACCACACCCCTATAAGAAGGCATGTGGGTATTTGTCTGGGTTTATCGACTTCAATTTCGCATCCGGAACTTCGACTCTCACTGGGGGGAAATTTCTACTCCGAGTGACAATGCACCAGAACTTTGAAAATCATGTTCGTGTAAGTTCTTACTTATGGATGTGAAGAGCTCCACATTCATGGCTAAGAGGTTGCAAGCCTCTTTTCCATACTCTATTCTTTTGTCACTCTTCCAAAACCGAAGGTTATCTAGCATAATATATTTCCCTTTCAATCGATCGAGTTGAACTACAAATAGTCTGATTCTTAAGGTTTAAGGATATGTAGGCGGACTCAATGTTGAAAACTCGGCTGTACTCAAACATTCTCTCTTAAATCATATTCACGAGCATTCTGATGTCTTCATAATTCGATAGGGGAATAACTTTTGAATTCTTTTAGAATCGCGCATTAAATCAAGCATCTCAAATTACAAGTGGCTTGAATTCTCATATAGCCTATCATATGTAGAAAACCCGATCCTGGGGTTCAGCCATATTTCCTCAAGTCCGACCAAAATCCCTTTTCTAAAAAGACGAAGATGTGGTCGGTCAAAATTGGATTCCTCAATTTCATTTGCCTCGAATATCTTTCATCAATTCAAGTCAAACGAGGAACAATTTTTGACACCCAATTTTTGACCCCCACAATATCGATTAATCATCGAGTTTCTTCAATTTCAAATGATTTAAAATAATTTATTTTATAAGATTCAAAAATAGTTTGTGAGTTATTTGGAATAAATTTGTCGTTTTTATTAATTTTTAAATAGTAAATATAGTTCTTATATAATTTTGTATATCGTTGGTATATTTTATGAATATTCAAAAATCATCTCAAAAAAGATTTTATATTTTAAATATTATATTAAATTAGTTAATTTTAAAGTGATGGTTATAATTTTGAATTAATTCGTTTTATGAAATTCAAAATATTTTCAAGTTATTTTTATGTAATTGTCACGACCCAGACCGTCGTGATTGGCACCCACGGTAACCATCGGGTGGGAGAACCACTACTACAACTCAAACCAAGCAATCAATCTAAACACTAAGGCATATAAGTCAAATACTAAGGAAGGAAAATAGAATTTCCATAAACTCTAACATAAGCTCAACAATAACTAACAAATGCGGAAGAATTAGCCTAGAACCTGAAACTCAATGTACCAAAACTCTACTAACGACAAGTCTAAGAACAAGGGGTACAACCCCGAAACTAACAACACCTTAAACAAAAAGTTTGAGTCTGAAAAGAGTGGACTTAAACAAAGAAGATCCATGGTAGCCTGAAAGAACTAGCTCAACCTTGAATCCGGTCACGCTGATAGTCACCTAGCTGTGGTCTATCAATAGCAACCTGAAGATGCCCTGTACTCAACAAAGAAAGAGCAAGTGCAATATCAGTACACAAATACACAACCACCATGTACTAGTACGATCACACGGCTATCCCACTAAGTGTAACATACATTTGGCAATACAACAATATAATCACATGCAAATATCGAACATATAAAATATCAACAACATGTACGAATAATCAACAACTTCACGATTCTCACATTTCACAGTTATATCAATTTAGAGCAACATACAGTCTTCCAATATCAATCATCATTAGATATGAACGAACTAATCACGAGTAGATAAACAACACAATTCAATGGTCCTCTCATGGAACCCAAACAATTAGCATGCCGGAAAGTGGCAATTCGATCCCATATTTATGCTGAAACGTGGCAATCTGATCCAAGTTAGTTATGCCGAAATGTGGTAGCTGATCCCAAGTTTATGCCGAAATGTGGCAATCCAATCCAAGTTAGTTATGCTGGAACGTGACAGACGATCCCATGCTTATGCTGAAACGTGGCAATCCGATCCAAGTTAGTGTGTCGGATCGTGACACCCGCCCATTCAACAAACCACAATGTATATTCTCACAATCATACAACAAGAGGTGATTCATGGCATACAATTATTCAATTATCCTCATTTACAACAAGTGCGATCAATAATGTAACATTCGCATACATACATGTATCATAATGAAGCAAAAACAAAGATACATCACACAATTATAGAATCACAACCATCACCTACCTCGACTCCAAGCTTGAATCCCCTACGACAATTGAATCTTCCTTTTCCAGATTCTTTCCGTTTGTTCTAGGTCTTCAAACTACAATTTGTATACAAGGATCAACAATCAAAGGTCTAATTATTCGGATTATAACAAACCCAATAACCCTAGACCAAACCCAAGATCATAATACCCAATTTAGGGCTTTTTCCACCATAGAATCTACAACAAAACCCTCCCCCATCAATATTCACCCATTCTATTACTTTCTACGGATCGAAAAACAGATTCGGAGAGTGAAAAGCTTACCGTTAGCCTCAAGAATGGTGAAAAACGAATAAGAGTCGCCTAGGGGTCGTTCCTTAGCTCAAAGAGTCAAAAAGTGCATAATGATGTCGTTTATGGGTTTATTAACGACTTTAATTCGCGTCGGGCTCGCCACACCGGCCACCACCCCGCCACACCAACCCCGCCAAAGCTGCAAAACCCAGCGCCAAAGAGGCATTCTGGAGACAAAAATTTATTTCGAGAATTCCAAAATTCTCATTTCACAACACACCTCTAACCCACGAAGCTCAGTAAATCCCTTTTACGCTAAGATCAATTCCAGGAGCTCTACTCGCCCGGATTCAATTCCGTAAAGTCGTACGGATTCCTTAACGAGTTATCTAACTACTCATGTAATCAAAATCATAAATGATTCACCCAATTATTACCAGATATCTCTACACCTTAAAGACTCCGATTTCGTCCAAATCTAGACTAGGCTAGGAAATTCCAAGTTACTACGAAAAAGTTTTCTGACCCCAATTCTTTCTCCATAGGCTTTTCCATAATGACGAAAATCAGGTCGTTACAATAGATACCAATTTACCCATCACTCGTCCCCGAATGATCAACTAGGAAAGACTGATTAAGGTAAGGGTAGAGTAGTATCTAAATCATCGAATTACTGGGATACTTGTATTGCATGCCCTTCTTACCGAATCTCATTACCCTCTAAGGGTTTCACATCTCCAACCTCAAACCAACCAATTGAGTACCTACACTTCCTCCCTTACAATGCCTCAATGAAGTTAGCTCAACACTCGAGTGACAAATATTGTTGTATGTAAACTTAACTAACAACAAAATGATTCCCAACAACTACCAAAGTTTATCGTACACACCTCTGCCACATGTTATCAAGGATCTTGACACAAACATCAGGACGAATCCTTTCTCACATAACCATGATAAAATTCTAAATCAATACTCGCTACAATTAGAAGTGAACCTGAACAAACAAACACACATTCATAATACCCAACCAATCATAGTTCTTAACAACATCTCAATCCCACAACATAAATTCCCATGAGCTTAAGTTATAACAATTTTGATCTTTAGAAATCAGATACTCATCGAGGGATATATCCAAGCATACAACTCCTCCAATAACACTATTGAAATGTTAGATTTAGTAATTATAGATTACCTCTTAAGAACAGTAGAATTGGATTCAATGAAATCCATACATGACCTTGACGACTAGATGAATATTAAGATTGTCGGACAAACATAAATACGCATGGTAGCTATTCTATAATTTCTCATAAGCATGGTGGTACATGTAGAACCACTAAAGTACTTTAACAACTCCAAGACAACACCAATTATGTCAGTCAAAATAACCAAATCTTTCCAATCTTCCCACTAAACCAAGAGAACATCTCAAGAATTGGTACCCCTGATCCACCCACAAAAGTGATAGCACACGAGAGCATAACTAGTGAATCATACTCACAATACTAACAATCATCATAAACACTTCGACCTTTTATCTTATTACAACCCAACACTTTTTAAAAGAAACCTTTCTTAGGTACTTTAACAATCAAAAAGTAATAAACCTTACGACTCAAACCAAGTGTTAGTCCTTTCACATGCTCAATACCGGATACAATTGATCATTTCTCACCTTGCCAATTCATATCTTGACAAAATACATCACCACGAATGTAGACTTACAATGAAAAATCTGAATTGTAATTTCCACCATATAACACAATCCCTTTCTCTATCAACATTAGCTTGTACCTTGAAGATTTTTATGAATTCATGGATCTCCGTTTATCATTGATCGCATCTCCATCAATCTTACCATATATTTCGCTAAAATTTCAATCATACTCATTACTGGACTCAAAAACAAAACCAAGCACTTGTCATCACATTCAAGCTAATGTCCGTACACTCCTTTCTCTAAGTCTTTTTCAATTGTTTTTACCCAATCTGATGAACTTGTGACACTATTACCATAGGTACAACAAAACGAATGAAATCACACATCTCCGAACTCAATTATCTACCCCTCTGAAGATATTTCTTCAGCCTTTGCAATTAAATAAAATATTCTTGCTCTCGTCTCTCTCTAAAGGTTGTACTACCTCCCACTATTTTTCTTCATTATGACTCTAGCTCTTTAATTTCTATTCGAATGATGTCCCACCATCTCTTAAAACTTTCCATACAACCACGTTACTCACCAAATATTATAAAACCATAACCTTAGATACTCGCAAGTCGTAATTACTATACAAAAATTCGCTTAACCAACAATTAATTATATAGTTGCATCCCGTCACAATACATCACGAACTCTTATTACCATTACGCTCAGTCAGCCTTAACTATCACCACGAAGCTAATCTTTCATCAACATGACACCTCAAACTCAGGTATACTCATCAAATTCAGAGGGCTAACCCAATTTTTACGCACTTCCTTACTAAAATACTTCAATTTACTTCACCCAAGTATACTTAATGGGACTTTATTTATCCATAAGCTTGTCATTCCGATATTAATCCACTACTTTATGGCTTAAGATAAATTCACCAGTCCTCATAACACCCCCCCCCCTTCTTCTTAACAAACAAGACACGAGCACCCTACAGGGTAGCACTAGGACGGATAAAACCTTTATCATGAAGCTCTTGGATTTGAGATTTACGATCTCTCAATTTTGACACCACAGGAATAGACTCAATAGAGGGGGACTCAACCTCAACATCCCAAACATGAGCCAAATAAGCCAAACAATCCTGCCCTACCAATTTCCTTGCCCGAATGGAGAATATGATCTTAGCTAGCTTATGATTGTACACCCCTTGTCACTCTAATCCTTCCCTACCGGGGATCTCTAGAGCTACCGACTTAGTATTACCATTAGCCCGGTATAATATGGGGACAAACAAGTCATGCTTAAGATTATATCAAGTTAGTCATATCCAGCATAACCAATTCAACCCAAATCTGAAACTCCATAAACATAATAGGACAACACGATATATAAGGGTGACTATGACTGACTATTCAACTGGGGTAGAAACATAAATGGGGGCACCAAGTATATCACAAATCACATCAATCCCAAGGTAATTGAACTGACACATACGAATAAGTAGAACCTATACCGCACAAAGGAATAGTCATCCTAGCACAGACAAAAGCAACATTAGTGACCACTGCATCACACACCTCAAACTCGGTCTTGCCCGAAAAAGCATATAACTAAGCCCTGTCGTCTTGACGGGAAAACCTCTTTGCCTGGCTGCACTACTCCTCTATCTGCATTACCATTTCCCCGGCCTCAATGACCTCACTGATTTCCTCCTCATATGCCCAAGTTCTCCACAATTTTAACACATTTTATAACTTACATTCAATTGCTGAACACCGAATTAGATCGCGGGGGTTAGTTTGGGTACGATTCAGGATTCATAATTGTGACTAAGGAAAATAGGGGGTACAGGGCTGAGATTCTGTCTCGCCCTGTCTCACTCTGGCGGGAGAAATCCTGCACTGGCGGTCTAGCCTTGGCGGGAAGAATCCCGCCCCAGCGGCCATAACGGAAACAGAACCCCTGCCAATAATTTTTCTGGGGTTCTTTTGTTTTCTAAACTCCACAAAGGTTCCCAGTTTTACTTAGCAATTTTAGAATAATCCTCATAACTAGGATAATCATTGTCAATCCCACGATACACGAACCAATTCATTCTTGTCAATTCAGCACCACAACCCACACATCCCCATGATACACCCAGACACTCACACGGTCCTTAGTCAATATCTTCCTTCCACAACGAATTTCACGATACTCAAGTATTTACAACTTGCATAACTTCAACGACCAGGCCAACATATTGTACATATCAAAGTTCAGATACACATTTATTGTGCGCATAATCACCTCATCATATTCAAGCAATTACAACTTCACATTCGCAATTAATTCAGACAACCAGAAGCACACATTCAAAGTTTCCAAGATACAACTTACAGATAAGTCCAAATACTTAATTAATTATTTCGCCCATGCCAGATACCAATTGGAAACTTCTCAGTTTCCAATTTGCTTTGCTTGTGGCACCTCAGTCGTGACCACGACGTCTAGTTCACTTCATTGAGATACCAATTGAAATCAGGAGATACCAATTGGACTCAACTCATACCACAAGCGACAATAGTAGCTAGCGAGCCCCACAAAACTGCTAATTTCAATCATAGAACCTGGTCAAACCCAATTCTTAACCGCCTCAATCTTTAACTGATGGTAACCAGAGTTTAAATCAATCTTAGAGGAAACTGATGCACTTGGCATCTATCCAAGGCAGTGGATATTTGTTCCAAATGTCGACTCTATTCGACTATCAGTAGTGTATGCACATCCTCTCTTGCTAGTGATGGTGTTACCACTTTTGTTGCTCAAGTTCGGACCGTAGAGTGAAGGAGGAAAGATACCAATTTGTATCACCCAGTTACCAATTGGATTTAAGTCATAGCACGAATGAGTAGAAAGAAGTGAGTTTTTCCTAAAGTCCTATAGCCTCTCGAAGAAAAGTACAGACGTCATCGTATTATTCCGCAAGCCTCTACTAGACTCGTTTTCGTACAATGAGGTCAACAAACCTAGGCTCTGATACCAACTTTGTCATGACCTAGACCATCATAATTAGCACCCACACTAACTATCCGGTGGGAGAACCACTACTACAACCCAAACCAAGCAATCAATCTAAAAACTAAGGCATATAAATCAAAAACTAAGAAAGGAAAATAGAGTTTCCATAAACTCTAACAAAAGTTCAACAATAACTAACAAATGCGGAAGAATTAACCTAGAACCTGAAAGTCAATGTACCAAAACTCTACTAACGACAAGTCTAAGAACAAGGGGTACAACCCCGAAACTAACAACACCTTAAATAAAAAGTCTGAGTCCGAAAAGACTGGACTTAAACAAGGAAGATCAATGACAGCCTGAAAGAACTAGCTCACCCTTAAATCTGGTCACGCTCATAGTCATCTAGTTGGGGTCTATTAATAGCCACCTGAAGATGCCCTGTACACAACAAAGAAAGAGCAAGTGCAGTATTAGTACACAACCACCGTGTACTAGTAGGATCACGCGGCTATCCCACTAAGTGTAACATACATTAGTCAATACAACAATATAATCACATGCACATATCGAACCTATACAATATCATCAACATATACGAACAATGAACAACTTAACGATTCTCACATATCAAAGTTATATCAATTTAGAGCAACATACCGTCTTCCAATATAAATCATCATTAGATATGAATGTACTCATCACAAGTAGATACACAACACAATTCAATGGTCCTCTCACGGAACCGAATTCAATGGTCCTCTCATAGAACCCAAACCCAAACAGTTAGCATGTCGGAATGTGGCAATCCGATCAAAGTTAGTTATGCCGGAACGTGGCAGCCGATCCCATGTTTATGTCAAAACGTGGCAATCCGATCCAAGTTAGTAATGCCGGAACGTGGCAATCCGATCCAAGTTAGTGTGTCAGATCGTGACACTCGCCCATTCAACAAACCACAATCTCAATCACAATGTATATTCTCACAATCATACAATAAAAGGTGATTCATGATATACAATTATTCAATTATCCTCATTTACAAAAAGTGTGATCAATAATGCAACATTCGCATACATACATGTATCATAATGAAGCAAGAACAAACATACATCATACAATCATAGAATCACAACCATCACCTACCTCGAATCCAAGCTTGAATCCCCTAAGGCCTTTGAATCTTCCTTTTCTGGATTCTTTCCGCTTATGCTAGGTCTACAAACAACAATTTGTATGCAAGGATCAACAATCAAAGGTCTAATTATCCGGATTATAACAAACTCAATAATCCTAGACCAAACCCAAGATCCTAATACTCAATTTAAGTCTTTATCCAGCATGGAATCTATAACAAAACCCTCCCCCATTAATATTTACCCATTCTATTACGTTCTACGGATCGAAAAATGAATTCGGGGAGTGAAAAGCTTACCTTTAGCATCAAGAATGGTGAAAAACGAGTAAAAGTCACCTGGGGGTCGTTCCTTAGATCAAAAAGTCAAAAAATGCATTATGAGGTCGTTTAGGGGTTTATTAGAGACTTTAATTTGCATCAGGCCCGCCACAGCGGCCACCACAACGGCCACCACCCCACCACAACGGCCTCACCAAAGGGCCAAAACCCAGCGCCAAAGCAGCATTCTCAAGACAGAGAGTTATTTCAAGAATTTCAAAATTCTCATTTCACAACACACCTCTAACCCACGATGCTCAGTAAATCCCCTTTACGCTACGATCCATTTCGGGAGCTCTACTCGCCCGAATTCAATTTTGTAAAGTCGTACAGATTCCTTAAGGAGTTATATAACTACTTATGTAATCAAAATAATAAATGATTCACCCGATTGTTACCAGATTTTCTTATACCTTAAAGACTCAAATTTCGTCCAAATCTGGACTAGGCAAGGAAATCCCAAGTTACTACGAAAAAGTTTTCTCACTCCAATTTTTTCTCCATTGGCTTTTCCATAACGACGAATATCAGGTCGTTACAGTAATTTTTGTCAACTTTATAATTTAAAATAATAAATATGTTTTATATAATTTTGTATATAACTAGTATATTTTATAAATGTTCGAAAATCATTTTTAAAAAAAGTTCTCATTTAAGTTATAAAATTTATTTAATTAATTTAGTCTTAATTTTGGTTAAAATTTTGAATCTTCTACTTTACAATTAAGGTAATTTTTTTATTTCTTTAAAATTAAAAAGCTCCTAAATCAATTACATTAATTTTTCCTATTTGAATTCTAGCCAAATCTACTAAAATTAATTCAATTTGGCTATTTTTTTTTAACTCTATTTGGTTAAATTGTTAATCAATTTGATTCAATTTTAGCCAAATTGGACTAATCTCTTCAACTCATTAAAAGACTTTTTTTATTGGACAAATTACTTAACTACACTATTTTACTTACCTTAATATCCATTTATCCCTACTTATTTAAAAAAAATCAAAAATTCCTTATTTTACCTATGTATCCCGTGCACAACGCTATGTATCCCGCTATGTGGAATGTATCAAACCTAATGTATTCCGTGCACAACGCTATGTATCCCGCTATGTGGAATGTGTCAAACCTAATGTATCCCGTGCACAACGCTATGTATCCCGCAAACATCATTTTGAGGGATTTTTGGTAAATAGAAAACTAGAAGGGATAGGATGTTATTTAGTACTTATAATAAGTGGTTCCTATAATTTATACTCTTTTATTTTGGGCATTTTCCTTATAATTAACTTCAGCCCAATTCCCAGCCAGCCCATTATTTGGCCTTCATCAGTCCATTTCCCACAAAAAACCCCAACGACAACACAACGGGTACATATACATATACCTGACCCGATACTTCTTCTTCCCCCGAAACGCGAAGAAACCCAGAAACGAACCAGTACGCAGCAAACCCGACCCGACACCTACGCCTCATTTTTTCCTTCGCAAAACTGTCCAAGACGAATCCCTAAATTGAAACAAACAGCAATACAATACGCGTACGTTTCCAGCCCGCGCCGTCGGCCTCTCTTTTCGCCTCAACAATGTGCTTGTACATCTCCTAGTCCTTCTAGGTGTCGATATCTCCATACTCGAATGTCCTCACCTCAAGATGAACGACGCTCACTGCTTGCCTTTTGTAATTTGTGAAGGATTTTGGGGGAATTCGTACAGTGAGTCCGCTTTTCTTGATCAATCAGGAAATTTTTTGCATTTTTTAATTCTGAAATTCCTCCATTTCATCCTTATCTTGACTCGTTCTCCCCCCACCCAATGGATTCCATTCTCCCACTATAAATGCCTTCGTTCATTCACTGTTAGGGAGGGCGGGGAATTTTAATTTTTTTTACCATAAAAAAATAACCAAAAGAACAGAGAGGAAAATACGAAGAAGAGGAAAATGGAGAAATATAGATTCACAAAAAGAAATCGATTTAGATAGTCAAGGTTCAAGTTTTAAGGTTTCCTCTTAAAGGCTAAAGCCTTCATTCAATATTTTCGTTGAAGTTTCACCTGGAAGTTGAGGTCGTCCTTTAAGCTCGTTCGTCCTAGCTCTGCTGCTCTCGAAAAGGTATCATACTAATCCTTACTCATTAGTTTGAGTTTGAATTGAATGATTAGCAAAATACCCTTAATCATGTTGATTATTCTTAGTTACTACTAGTTGCAAATGTGTTATGGTTTGAGTATGCTTTTACTGAGTTCTCTTTTCCTTCTCTATCATAACCTTATCTTAGTTGAACTTCGTAGTCGTATAATCATTCCCTCCATCTCGTTCCTTTGTTAGCATGGTTATCTTCTTACTGAAGTGAATAATCGAATTCAGTGTTAGTTTTTGTTGTTGTTTTTTTTATTTCACTGATTCTGGGCTTCCTCGATGAGTGTTTTTTCACATGAGTTTATTACAGTTCTTGCCTATTTGATTCTTTTTTTTTTTTACTGTTAGATGTCACCCATGTCTAGCTTAAATGTGGTGTTTCCAGAAGTGTGCATACTATTTCATTGTTCGAGAGCCAGATACTGTTTACTATTGACTTGGCTTGACACAATAGGCCTCAAATGAGTTTATATTACCCTCTCTCTGTTATGAGTTGTCTAACGGATGTTGTGGTCGTGTTCCTTCATTCATTTTGAGTGTTTATTCGTTTGTGACAAGTGAATCTGCACACTTTACTATTCGTGATCTTTGTGAAACTCATGCCTATCATTTATAAGCTTCAACAGATTGTGAATATATATAGGTCAAAGTTTAGTTTTGCAATGAGTTGTGTCCAGTTTAACTTCTGTTTCATTGCTGCCTATGATGCAATCCTTGCTGCTTCCAATATCTTTTTTGTGACTTTGTTTTTAGCTAAGGTTTGGTTCAAATCAGTACATTTTTTTGTGTTTGAAAGATGACATGATGCATATTTTATTTTATTTTTTAAAGTAAGAAACCACTGTATACCCTTTTTCTTGTTGCCATTCATTATGTTGTTTTGAAATGTTTGTGTATTATGTTTTGTTATCACATGTGTTAAAGTTTGATGAATCTTCTACTTATTGCCCTTTTATTAGCGAAATTTATTAATGACAATCTTGAATTACCTATGTTAATTCTTTCCTTTTATACTTTCTTCGCATGTGATATTTACGGAGTCCAATTTGGACTCGTCTGCTTATCATTTGTATCCCCGAATTGAGTCCAAACTCAGCGTACCTATCCTCGAGTCGGCCTTCCTCCTTGTTTGGATTTTGGAAGCTCAAACAGTTGAAAGAGGAGCTAAATTACAGGTTCCAAAAGCTGAAAACAGGCTGAAATACAGCATGTATACACTGATATACATGTTTAATGCAACAAATACGTGACCAAAAACGGAAATACAGGTTGCAGTGGTCAAAATGGGATGTATACATTTGGTATACGATTCAATATACAGGAAAATGGGCCAAGACACGATCCGTATATAACAATATACACTTGGTGTATACACGGAATTTCAGTTACAAAAATGGGCCTTTAG
This sequence comes from Solanum raphanifolium, assembly GCA_036250405.1. Taxonomy (NCBI): domain Eukaryota; kingdom Viridiplantae; phylum Streptophyta; class Magnoliopsida; order Solanales; family Solanaceae; genus Solanum; species Solanum raphanifolium. The sequence goes on along the minus strand of JAJOOE010007517.1, from coordinate 60,053 downwards.
CCCAAAATGCAGAAGTCCAAAAAGAAACCAAAATAAATTGCAGGGAATTTGGGCTTTGGAAGCCCAAGTTCATTTCTTGATTGTATATTCTATCCTATTACATTATGTCTTAGCTTTGGATTAATATTAACTCTTAACTTTATTTGTTTTTGGTTAATTTAATTTAAATCCCCTAAAAAATGAACCACTTTGGATTATGATAATTTATTTCATTTAAATAATCTTATTTAATTAGCTTTCTTTACTTGGTTTTTTTTTAAAAAAAAGTTCACTTTCCTTTCTAAATTATTTCAAAGTGTTTAAGTTAAATCGTTTTCAAATAATCATTATTTCCTTTGAGTAATTATTTTTTTAAAGATAATCAAATTTTAGTCAAGTCGTAGGTCAATCACTTAAATGATTTAATTATCTCTTTACCTGATCATTTTATAATAAGGTGTACATTCTTATAATTGTTAAGTTATTTTAAATGCTTTAAGTTAATTTATTTTTAAGTGATTTTTATTCGTCTTATCTACTTTATTAAGTATTTTCTCAATGTTTGTCAAAAAATATTTTGATCAAGTCGTAGGATAATCGCGGGTTAGCGAGAGCTTCAAATGCTTTAAAAATCTTCTTGAAGCGTAAATGAGAATCTCTTATCAATTTTCTCTAAATTTATAAAGACTTAATTTGTTAGAGCTTTTTTAAATTAAGTTTTCTTAATTTATTTAAAAAAGTAAGTGACGACTTTTTTTCTAAGTATATTCTTAAATTGTCTTATACTTAAAACATTTCAAAAAGTGATTTTTCTAAAAATAGTAAAAATTACGACATGACATCTTTAACATACAAACGGTTCATACCTCCCCTATACCTGAAGTAGCTCCTCTCTGGGTACTTTTATATGCTGAAGCTATTGAAGAATATTGAGTTGTATTGCTCCCATTACCTTGCTTGTTCTTAGGGCATTTTCTCATGAAATGACCTGTTTGACCATACTTGAAACAACCATTGAATTCATCACAACATTCTTCTGGATGGGTCCTACCACACATAGAATAAGATGAGCTCTTAAATCCCTGTGTCACACTACCTTGAGACTAGACTGAGTCCCCGAGCTCTAAAATTCTAAGAACTCTTATTCCTGTGATCATTCCTATTTCTTGGTGCAGGTACAATAGCTGAAGATAGAGCAGGTCCAGATGACCTCTACTGAAAAGATCATTCCTATTCCCGGTCTTTTGTTGGACAGTCTCATTATTTGTTGTCTTAGCCCTCTTGTTGCAAAAATTATCTCTATCCTTTAACTTATCCTCCTCAACCTGCTGCATATGAATCAGGAGTTCAGTTATGGCCATGTCCCCTATCAATATAGTTGTCTTACCTTCTTTGATGGATAGGTGGGGTTGCCCGAACATGAATAAAATCATCTTACCCCTCATATCCGCCACCATCTCCAGTGCATAGCGGGATAGCTGAGTAAACTTGATACTATACTCTTTCACAGTCGTCGCTTCTTGTTTTAGATTCAGGAACTCTCTCACTTTAACTTCCCTTAGCTCTCAGGGAAAGAAGTGTCTTAAGAGAGTATCCTCAAACATAGCCACGCTTAAGGAATAGTTAGAAGAAACTCTTATAGTTTATCATATGAACAAAAGTAAGAAGAAAGTGAAATATTCCTAAATGTCGTAGCTTTCTAATTACAGATGTGGCACACTTCGCACCTATAAGAAGGACACTATAGACACGACTTCATCGATACCCTAGTACTCTTGAATGATGTGCTCTGATACCAAGTTTGTCACGCCTTGAGCCTACACTCTGAACGTGACTGACACTCGAGAACCATTTCAGATCCCCAAGTAAATCCTTAGCCAGACTGACTATTTAGCGAAAGACTTACTCAAGCATAAATAAGCTTTAAGACATAAATTTATCTCAGCATAAACTCAACTACAATGTCTGAAAATATTCATTTGCAATAATTATAGTAATAATGATAATTTGCAAAACAGTGTTTAAAGAAAAAGAAAGTACTGGGAAACTCCTCAATTCTAACTATCTATGAATCCTTTAATACTAGGATAGATGTCGGGAGAAGACCCATGACAACTCAACTATAACATAAAATGAATGTGAAATCCTCTTGAAAGCAAGGAGACTCACCAAAGCTATCTAAAGCACAAAGTAATCTCAACGAAACGCCTGGTGATGATCCTGAATCCCTGTATTTGCATCATAAAAGATGGAGGTAGAATGACTTTAGTACATTTAAATGTACGAGTATGTTAAATAGCCTAGGTGAAATAACTGAATGAAAAGACTACAATAGGTATAACATAAACTCAACTAAATGTAAATAATTAAATGAATGAAACCATTTAACTTATAAAATACTTTCTCATTCTCTAATTTTAACATTATAAGTGATATATAAAAGTACACTTTAACTCTATTGGGAGATTCTCTAACCAACAACCATCACTATGAGCAAAGTGATGATACATAGTCTTGTCCACGCTGCCCGAATTGTCCTACATCTTGTCGGGACATAGAAAACCTCAACTAAGTGGATCCACTAAGCTTTGCCCGAAGGCATTAAAGATTCATCTAAAAAGTATGATCTTGTATCCATGTTGGCAAGATATGGTTTATGAGGGCTGTGAGTTGTCTGAACTCTCTCTGATATCGGTGCTCAATACTACTCCCAATAATATATATTGTTGCTCAAATGTATAAAAACATTACTCTTTCTCTGGTTTGAGATAATTGCTCAAACATGACTGTCTTTGAAACTCATAATTTTTTTAGAAAATAAGGTTTCTCTTTGCTTAATGTAAAAATGCATTATGGGTTGAGATAATAACTCAAAAGGGGCCTCTTTAAGAGGTAAGTGCTCTGTACTTAATCTTAATGAAAAATCTTTTAACTTTTCTCAAAAATAGTCTATTCTTTTTCTTCATGTAAAAATGAAACATTTGTGAAATACTTAGTTCCCTTGTACTCTTTCTGAAGCTGCTCTTTACTTCCTCAAAACTCAGTTCAAACAATAATGTTTTGCTTATAAGATTCTCAATAAGAATTCACTGAATACTCAAATAGGGTTCATGTTGAAAAATAGTCATGAACAATCAACTCAATAATCAAAATTCACATTTTATGACAATTCAATGATTTGGAATTGAATTCAATAATCAACAACTCAAGGATTCATAACTCAAAATCAACTCATCTGAAGAATACTGAAAACTAAGGATAGATTCCTAGATTACTCTTTTACTGATTTGAAAGCAGATGTAGGGTGTGAGGCCGAACTAGTCCAACACTATGATAGCCTTACATACCTGGAAGAATGAAGTTCTTTGGCAAAATCGAAGAAACTTAAAGAACGCTTGAACCCTAACTTTTCTCCTCTTGGAACCTTTTTCTAATGTCTTGAAGTGTTAATGAACGTCTGATTAACACTTTCTAAGCCTTTAATAAGGTGTAAAACATCGTGGTTTAGGCTTAGAATCCAGTCTAAAATGACGTAGTTTAACTACCGAACGCATAGGGAAAAGACCAAAACGATCCCAACTTTTAAAACTTAAAATGTGCCTCAAACAGGAGGTTTCACGCACCATATGTAACTTAAACGGTTCGTGAAACTCTTCATGGGCCGTCAAGTGGGTCGTCAAGTTGCCCAATAAGGCTTCACTAAAACGGACATTACGTTTTACACCAAAATTGAAGTTAGGAAAACTTGGTGGCGTTGTAAGAGAACTCAATGACCTTTATTTTGATAGGTCATGAGCCACCTAATTTATTTTGTGTTGAGAGATATGATCGTTTGAAGTTGACCCAAAACCCAAAAACTGATGGGTGACTTGTACGGACCCCTAAACGGACTGTACAAGCCACCACAGGCCATCTAGGGTCTCATCTAGGTGAACTCCACCTTGGAAGCCTTGGACAGTCCTTCCCGATTCCAAAGACGAGTCGTGGACCCGTAAATGGGCTGTCTAAGGTATTGTGAAGGGTCCATGGTCCATTTTGGATTTGTGGACTTGGTTTTTTGCCCTTATTAGCCATTTCTTAATGTCCAAGGTATTACACAAAGAAACGAGCTAAAGTTGTCCATTTTCAGAATGAGGACCTAGAGCAATACTACCTTTGATAAGAGGTGTGATGGATCAATGAAACTAAAAACGGGAAACTTTTTTTTCAATGATACAGGAGAAGACGAAGATGTTGAAGCACTATTATGAACATATTATCTTGAGTTATGTCTCCTCGTGAGTTTGCTCCTCTAAAAAGGAGTTTTACTTTAGTCAATTTGATTCCCGTGTTCTAATTAATGGGGGTAAACTGGTATGCATTTTAGTGCACTCTAGACTTTTTTTAAAACTTTGTTTTCCCTGCAGTTTAGTTTAATATGCCACAAATATGGATGGTCAAATATGCTATATGATATGGAATGGGACCTAAAACACAATTACACACAGAGACACAATGTCAGATGTTGAGCTTATGAGTTCGGGGTTTTAGTGTTTTTGAGTTACCCAGGTTCAAAATTAATAATGTATTCATATTAGATGAATTTCTTAAGACAAATATGATATTTGAATCAAAACTATTGGGTTCCTCTGTTCTAAATTCATCCCTAACCGCTGATGTGGTATATTGGTAAAGTTCACGTTACTTTTGACCCTAGGTCTCGAGTTTTAATTAGAGTTGAAATCTAGGAATCGAGTTGTGTTCAATCGGAAGCACTAAAACTCACTATATTATGCTTTAAGTAGTGAAAATCTAAATTCATATGATAATTATTTAAATGCAAAATGAAAAATTGAATAGGTTATATCAATAGGTGTCAATTTATTTTAATGGACTAAAATCAAAGATTGTGAATATATTAAAATGAGACGCAAACGCACATGAAACGTCCATGAAAAAAGAATCGAAGGATGGATTGAAATAGAAATGAGATTTTTTTTTCCAACAATACATGTGACAAAGGAGATGTTGAAGCGCGACTGATGGAGATGATGCGACTTCATGGAAAAGGTGGCCTCCTTTTTCAAGGAATGGAGTTTAGGCCAGAATGAAGAAAGATTGTACAATTATCCTATCATAGATGTTTCAACAAGTTTTTTCCTTGGTATGTACTATGAATAGAACAATGTTTACATTATTGTATAAATAAACCCAGAAAAGTAAAACAAATGAGATGGTGGTTATTTTCTCATTTGATTTTAGATGCACCGACCTATATACATGTGAAACCATGGTGAGTAAATGTGTTAAAAGGAAATGAGGTATGTGGACCTAAGATCACGTGGAAAGAAATTGTTTCAAAAGATCAAAATACTATTGGAATTGATGCTGAAATAGCTATAGAAAAGATCGAGCACATGGTAAAAGTAAAAAAAATTAGAAGGTCTGGTCATGTTTTACATTTACATCTTACTGAGTTTGGTAAAATTTTATTCACATATGATGTTTACACCAAAATGATTAATTTATCATGCTAAAATCATAAATTAATGGCATAACACATAAATAGGATCATGCATTAACTTGGCTTCAAATTTTAATTTTAACCTTAAACTTTTAAAGTGCACAAAGAGGCACTTTAAATATCATACTCTTCAATAAAAAAACACTCAAAGCTCACCTGGAAAAACATGTTATATGTACTAAATCTATGTGCCTCAGGAGTACATTTCGAGACCCACAACAATAAAAAAATATATGTTAAAATGACAATTATAACCTTAATTAATCCTTTTATATATATATATATCTTTATATTTTCTAATCAAAATCCCATTTTCCCTCTTCTTTCAAAACAAGCGTTGTTTTCCCTCTTTAGCAAGATTTTTGCTCATTTTTAGTGTAAATGGCTTCTAATTTTTTTCTCATTGTGAAAGTAGAGCTATAATGAAGATATCTTGGTCTGCAAACAATCTAGATCGTTGGTCAGCAAACAATCCATATTTAAGAAAACATTCTACCTTCAATATCAAAAATAATTTTTCAAAAGTGCTAATTAAACTTACCTGGACTAAATTGAGAAAGAGAAGAGATACACATAAGAGTATATGAACTTTTAGCCCAAATATTGAATGATTTTCCCCTTAATTCACGATTTTGGTTTTAACTCCCCAGCTAGGGTTTCACGATTTTGAGAGAGAAACAAGGTAAAATGAAAGAGTATTTCACCCTATAACCTTGTATTAATTAATTCTAATATCTATGTGTAAATTATTTAATTAATTGCCAGCCATTGAGTGACTCACTAATCCACGTTGGGCTGCAATATTCGAGTGTTTTTTTATTTAAGAGTTGGATAGTTAAAGTGCCTCTTGGTGTACTTTGAAAGTTTTAGGTCAAATTTAAAATTTGAAGCCAAGTTAAGGGTCCTATTTGTGTGTTATGCCTAATATTAAGTGTTAATCGTATGAATCCATAGTGAATGGCAGTGGCGTAGCCACCCTTATATATTGGACACCCTTAGTCGAAAAATTATACTATGTATACAAGTAAAAGGATAAATAAAGTGGCTAAATAAAATATTTTGTACACCCTTGACACAACAATATGATGTAGCCTAGTGGTTTCAGGCGCCTTGAAAGCATATAGATACACAAACTTAAAGTGTTCGTGTGTTCGAATCTCACTATTAGCAAATTTTTTTCACTTTTTAAGAAAAGCAGGTTCACTTTAGCACTTGGACACCCTTTTTAAGAAGAACAGGTTCACTTTAGCACTTAGACACTCTTTGTTTTCACTTTTTAAGAGGAGCAGGTTCACATTAGCACTTGGACACCCTTCGTGAAATTTCTGGCTCCGCCACTGATGAATGGAGATGTTATAAGGACACATGGTAGTCCTAAAATCACAAGGAAGTTGTATGGAAAGACCTACAGACCTAGTTAAAGTAAGGCACAATGGAAGGAAAAAAATCTATATAAATGATACACATTATTTGAGAACTTAAGATCGATCACAATTCATTTAGTCAATACATTTACTTATGTGACATGCCCAGCGATTTCTAGGAGACTTTTAGTCCAATCACAGATTTATACAGCAAAATATAATTTTTTTTTCTCATAGTTCTTATTTTTATTTTATATTATATTGATCATAGACTTATATGAAGTTTGAGTTAGTTTGACTATTTTATTTACTTAATCTACAAATAAATAAAAAATGCATCTAGTCAAATTTACAATAAAAAAACATAATTATATGCTTATCTGTATTTGTGACTATTATTGACAATATTGATTTCTAAAATCTCTTCCCTTTTGATCATTCAAATCATATATATATTAGCGTTTGAACAAAAATTACTTTGGTTCTATTTCTCAATTATAAACTTATATAAAAAAATTGGCATGAATTTTTCTAAGTTCATTTCTCCAATGAATTATGGAAAGACTGTCAGAAGACTGCATATTTGAAATTATTTTAAACCAACTCCAGCGGATGCAATAAGATCAACAATTTTATCAAAAGGATTCAAACTTGCTGCATAATCAGATGAAATTTGGGGGAAGATTTTTTTTCCTTTGATCATCAAGGAATAATTGATAGATCTGAGTTTCCTTTTTATTTGCAACACCAAAAAAGACCTATTTTTTTGTGTTGCAAACAAAAGGAAACTCAGATCTATCAATTCTTTCTTGATAATCAAAGGGCAGAAATCTTGGAATTTAATATTAGGTAATTTGGGTTGGGATTAAGTGTTACCCATTTAATATGGGTAGACAATGGTATTTAATATAAGTAATTATGAAGAGGTGTGTATGTGTATCGTATCTGCTGGAGTTATTTTTAAAATAATTTCAAATATGCAGCCTTCTGACAGCCTTTCAAAATAATTCAGTGGAGCAAACAAAAGGAAACTCAGATCTATCAATTAATTCTTGATAGTAAAAGGGCAAAAATGTTCCCTAAATTAGCTATTAGGTCCACCACTAACCCTCCGCGTTCTTGATCTTTCTCATAATCAACTATTAGATCCACCACTAACCAAAAAAGATCGACATGATTTTTTTATAACACGTCTTTTGGCCTTTGTGATTCTCCTATTTTCCTTGATGGAGGCAAACTCGTAAAATTCCATTTTGATTTTGTTATTTTTTCTATGATTTTTTCATTTTGTAACAGTGGTATCTGAGTCATTTTGTGTTTACGTACCTAAATTATTTATTAAGTATCTGCTATCTCTCATCTGGAGTGAATTCAAGATTTATGGATTCAATTTTTAAAAGGTTCTTAACATTGAACTAATTATATTTTTTTAAGTTGTGGGTTCATATCTACTATTTGTTGAATTTATCATGAATTTTTACACAAAATTTTGTTCCACAATATGTGAAAGTACATTTTTTACCCCTCCCTAAGAGTTCTCACCTTTTTTTGTTACCTTGGTGACTCGAACCCACAAACTTAGTGTTAATGTAATGGGTGCTTATCATCCTAGCAACTCCTTCTTGACAATATACAAGTACTAGATTCATATGAAGCCAGTATTAATACTCTACATCTAAAAAAAGAAAGATGAACTATACATCTGCTTCTGCCTCTCACCAACACATGTATCAAATAGTGGTGGGGTTATAAATTTATATAAAGGAATTAAAAAGGATAATATGTATCACACCTAGGATTTGATTCGTAATTTAAAGCAATATTTGAACACCCTCTGCTACTAAAGTAGAATTTGGGATTTTACCGGTCACATATAAATAAAAAATTATTTTTACCCTATATGAGTTAGTGTATTTTCGAGCAAAGGGGAATTAATAAAAAAAATTGACGTCCTTTAGCTCCGCTCGTATACCAGACAACTCAGTAACTCAAGCATATGAAAAGAAGTCACCTAGTATTTTTATCTTTACTATAAATTTATAATTTAATCTCTTATCATTCTCAATCCAATTCGTTGATCACTGACTATATCTTTCTTGTCTTTTTTTACTCTTTGATAGTTTTCGTAGTTAATGTCACTAAGAAGATCAAACAAATCATATTTTATTATGTTTCACTCTCCGAAATTTAGATTTATTTGTAAAATTGAGCAATGTGCCTATGAGTGGTTGTTAGCTATCATGTTGTATCATATTTCTAATTTAAATATAATTTTTGTTTTCGGTTAATCGGATTATCAATACAATACGATACATTTTTGATACTGTTATTGAAGATTTTATTTTCTCTGAGTTTTTTTCTTAGTAAGAGTGGGAAGAAGTGTTGGTGTATTATACCACAAATACAAAATATTACAGTTGAAAATAAAATGACAAAAATGAATAAACAAATCTTTAGGCTGAGGCGCGGATATCTTGATCTCTTTAAAGAGATTCAAGCACATTGCTGTATAATCTATACCGATCCAACAATATCATTGTTGACTTGTCCCATCCAGGATACAACAGCCCAACAACGTCGTATAACTCAAACGAATTCAGATTAGTTAAAGAGTCCAAAGCTCCACAAAAAGAACATCTTCCTTCAACATATATATAAATACTCTCTTTTGTATATAGTGAATATAGTTCAAGACTTAGAACGTTTTCTTTGTCTCAACTCTCTCTTTCACTACTACACATTAAAATATTATTTCACACTTCTCATCTTTCTTGAGATATTTCACAAAGGAAGAAACACCACTATTTATAGGTGAAGAAGTCTTCCATATAATCAATAGGTAGAATGAGGGGTAGTAATGTTGGTAGATAAATGTGATAAATGTTACATGAGTTACAAGAAACTAATGGACATATGAGTTACAAGAACTAATGACAATATAAGTTACAAGAACCAATAGTCGTCTTCTACCACAATTTATACCCACTAACTTATGCACTTAATATTTTATTTTAATAATAAAATGCATATACACCAACAAGAAGTGTTTTATGATATCACCAAGAGAACTTATAGTTTGGGGGAATGATCATACACACTTTTGCGCAATGGAAGGAACACCCTTATTCCAGGTTTATCTCTTTTAGTTTTCTTAATTTGGTATACAACTTCATTGCTCTTTCTTGTAAATGTTTTATGAAATGCAGTCATTCTTTCTCTCTTTTTGCCCATATTTCAAAGACTATTTAGTTATTTATTTGGTTATTATAAAGATTGTATTTTTAATTGTATTGATTAAAGAAATTCATTTTAATAAGAATAAATATATTATGTACACCGAGGGTATAAGAATAACCTGCATTATTATATTAAGTTAACCTATCACAATATGTAATTTTTCATATCAAGTCTGATATGGTAACCTATAAAATAAATTAAGAACCTACTTTAACAAGTTAAATTATTGTAGAGTTGTTATAGATTGAGCAGGAGAGCCCAACCAAAAAGACTAGTCTATTAAATGGGAGAGCCCAACCAAAAAGACTAGTCTATTAGGTGGGAGAGACTATTGAAGCCTATCGCCCCATAGTATTTTTTTATCTAATTAATGAAAGAAAATTGGCACACAATTATTTTCCTACCTTAGTAATGCCCTCTTGGAGAAACGAAAGACAACAAAATGGGATGAAGAGAGAAGATTACGGCTAGGAAGATCAAAAGAATCAACATCAAAGAATCTAGCGATCCAAAGAGGACGCAAACCAAGGTTTAACCAACTGACAAAGGGACAGGTTCTATAACTACCGAATGAAAGGACACTACACAAAAGATTGTTGTTACAAGAAATCTAAAGGTAACATAGCCACTTCTTCTCGATACAAGAAAGGCTATGGACAAGAAGGTTAGGATTAAGAGACCTCTTATACAGTTGAAGAAATAAAGCAATTAATAGGAGAACTCGTCACCTCTCACTCTGACTATAACACCCCGAAAAGTTTGTAAGTTAAACTAGGGCTAAACGCGAGGGTTAACGTCAAGGAAAAAGGGGTAAGGGCATATCATACATTGAACTAGATGAAGGAAAACATTGAGGTTGCCTTGACCCACTTGGCGATGGGAAGTACCATCGCCCAAGTGACTTGACGATTAGCCAAGTGAGCCACCATCGCCTATTGAGCAGCCCCCCTTGGCCTAGCTACTGGAATATTGGGCGAGGTAGGTCGGGGCTCGCCAACCCTATTGGCGCATCGCCCAAAGGCCCTGCCCATCGCCTAGTAAGCTGCCTCCAAGTTGAGCATTCTGGAAATTTTGGCGAGCCAAGGGACCACTTGGCGACTCGCCAAGTGCCCTTGGCGAGCTAAAGCGGGCAGGTTGGCAGCTTTTAAGTGGGAATCTTAGGGGTCTTCGGTTATTTTCCCTAAATTGAAAACACATTGTTTTACTCTTTCCCTAGTAAAGTATATAAGCTTTTTAGACTCAAAATTCCCCAAATTAAGTCATTCTCCCAAAGAATCCAAAAGAAAACCTCCAAAGTTCATCTTCTACACAAAATTTCTCTCTCTATAACTCAAGGAAGAAGAAGTGTAAAATTGGAGCTAGGTCTTGAAGAGACAAGGGATTTTTCATTCAAGTTCTTTGGAGAATCATAACTAAGGTATGGTGATACGCTCAAATTACACCTCCCTAAAGAAGTATAAGCGATCGTTATCAAGTAAAGAACCCAACTTGGAGGTTGGGGTCGATCCCACGAGGAATATGGCTTAGACTTAAACTTAACTTACGATTATATTCGTTTAGTCAACGTATTTACGAGACAAGTAAGTAAGGGGGGGATTTGTGAAACAAATTCTGGAAATTATGTGAATAAACAGTGAGCAAGATTCAAACTCTAGTTGTTATCAAGATGAGAGAGAAACTAGGGTGTATGTGTTCCCCATAAGCTCATAACGCCGTAATCCTAGTAATAGTAATCCCTTCCTAGTGTAATACATGCAAAGTGATAAGTAATGTATCTCTAAATCCTTGGTCCGGCAAATAGAGAATTTCACCCCGCACCTTGGTCCGGCTACGTGTGTATAATTTACTAACCCTTACCTTTACCTCATATTAGATATCACATCAATGTATGACTTAGTTTTCACCCTCGCACCAATTGACATTAGACTATTAGATAGTATCACACTAAATCTATGTTGACAGTTCTTTTCTTATTAACTACCTCCTTGGTTCGGCAAGTAGCAACAAGGCTAGTTCTAACGTTGACCACCGTTAAAAAGACTTCTAAACGAAAGAATTATCAATGCATGCAACAACACTATTCAAGAATTACATAGTTGCTCATGGTTCCCACAACCCTAGTTGTGGATTTAGTTACCCATAGTAGTAAGAACACAATTCATATTTGTAGAAGAAGATTTCATGAACTTACATAATGAGAAGAAGAAATCCAAAAAACCAATTTGAATTGCAAAGTTAAAATCTTCAAAATGAACTTAGGAAATCAAGAATTGCAAGTTAATCTCCAAAGCCAAAAACTAGAACTAAAGTAATAGTGTCTAACCCCTATAAACGAGGTTTACATCCCCTATTTATAGAAAAACATGTCCTAATTTAAAAGGTAACGAAATAAGGAAATAAAGTTTTTGGACGCGATTGTCATTGACGAGACTGACCTACGGACTGTGGTCTGACCTACGGTTCGTAGGTCCCTTCCGTGGTTTGGGACTTGGGAAAATTTTCAGAAGCTTAGAACTCCAACTCTTAGTAACGAATGGCGGTTCAACAACACGGACCGTTACTCGATCCATGGTCCGTTGATCCTCCTCTATGGTCTCATACTTAGTTTGATAAAAATTAGTTACTTGAACACCTTCTCTGATTCAGTTGAAGGACGTGTAGGACGGCCCGTAGGTCGAACTACGGTCCGTCGATCATAGTCGTGGCTCCCTTTTATTTTATATTGCAAAATGATTTTGACCCGTACGAAATTTTTTGCTACCTCTCATGTATTGAATGTGGCTGTTCTTTTGCGATATTTAAGTCTCGGTTTCGATCAATACTGATGACTTGAATAGTGCTTACAATCGAACGAACATGAATATGTGGCTACGATGAGGCCAAATGAAATTTCATAGACACTATGTGAACTCTTTGCATCTCGTTGTGATTAGCCATTTATCAAATCGATTCTCTTGTGATGATCATTGCACACTAGTGAAAGTGTGGAGTCTTGTTTGACTATAGTGTCAATGCCTAGTGTTATGAGCTTACTTTGAACCATGCATGATAGATCCTAGAATTTACCCCGTTGGTCCAGTCAACTAAGTTATGCTATATCTTGATATGATCTTAGGCAACTTCTAAGAGTGTGAGCCAATTTGACATATACCCCTTTTGTGACCTACCTTGTGAGCGTGTGATTCTCTTTTAAACACCCCTTGAGCCGTACCTTTCTTTGGAAGAAACTTGATGAAATCATAACCTTTCTTTATCCACTACCTATAATCCTCTTAAATTGTGGTTAATTGAATAGCCAACTTAGGCCAAAAGCCTAAGTTGGGGGTATTGTGAAAAGATAAGGGCAAGTCAAAAACTGCAAGGAAAGTCTCCTTCGACCCATGGTGTTGAGAAAAATGGAACCCATCCATATAAAAAAAAGAGAAAGAGAAAAAAAAAAGAAAGAAAAGAGAAATTAATGAAAAAGAAAGTTGTAGAATAAAGTGCAAAAGAAAGGGGGTTTCCAACACACTATAGGAAAGTGAATAGTAGGATGACATATGAGCACTGAAGAAAATGATGAAGGAAAAGGAAAGGAAGTGTTGTGAGCACCACATTTCATGAGGATGAAAGTCACTAAGCCTAAATGACCAAACCTTTGCACTCATCCCCATTACAAGCCTTGAAAAGATCTTTTTGATCTTGAGTGAGCTGAAGCAAATGTTGATTGGAAAATATGGGCATACCTATGGGTGAAAACATGCATTGTGTTCATCTTTGTGAGTGTGAGTGTTGCATCTGATTCTGAAGCTTTAAACTGTGAACCATTGTAAGAATATGGAATCATTCCTTGTGTGAGGGTATTTGAACACCCTAGTTGAGCTTGAACTTGCATTTGAAGCAAGTATTGTGAGCATGAGGTTCTTTGATATTTGTGAGTCACAACTTGAATCTTTGAGTGCCCATTTGATCTTTGCATAAGTAAATTGAGTCTTGTTGTGTGCATTCATGATTGAGTCTTGTGTTGCACTGTTCGAGACACCCATTTTGAACGGCTGAACTTGAGTTTGCTTGAGGACAAGCAAAAGTTTAAGTTGTGGGTGTTGATGAGTCCACAAATTGGACTCATTTAGACCTATATTTTAATATAAATTGTGTCCTCAATTTCTTATTTTATCTCAATATCAGATGAAAACCCTTATATTTATGGTATTTGATGCTTGAAAGAAAGCATGGACACTACATCACAAAAAGGAGCGAAAAGGCTGAAAAGAACGAAGAAATGAAGGCATGAGGATTGCCGAGTCCACTTGGCGAGTCCCCGAAGGGTCTTACTTCGCCTTTTGTTCCAGTGTGCTGAGCCCCGAAGAAAAGGATCAAGTCGGCGGAAAAAAGGTAGCAGTTGGCGCATCACCAAGAAGTTCCTCGAAACAGTAGCATGTTGCCTAATGACCTAGAGCACGAAGATGTTGAAGGATGGTGCAAGACGGCGATGAACTATACCACAAGGTGATTCACCGAGTTGATCAGCGATTCCGACTAACGACGCTGAACGATCTGTTGCAGCACAAATCTGTGAAAACTATAAATACTAGTTAGAGTTTTAGTTTTCGTATGGAAAAAATATTATAATTTCAGATAGAGCAATACTTTTTGATATTTTTTCTCCAAGTTTGAGAGGGTTTTGAAGACTTGAAGAAGAAGAGGGTTTTTCTTCATTCTTGGCCTGTAACAAGACTTAAATCTTCATACCCATTTGAATGCAAGCTCATTTAGGTATAAATTTTTATCTCTTGATGCGTGGCTATAAACCCTAATTCTTGGGGTGTGATTTAGCAAATATGAGTTAAGATAATTGTTGGGTCTTGCTTGCTGATAGTTTATTCGTAGTTTAAATGTGATTTCGTTTAGTGGTTGTGGATGAATTTAATGAATTTGTAGTTGCAAATACGATTTTATTTATGTATTTTCGGCTTGCTCGAGAGAGGTCGTAAAACTAAAACCACTAAATTGATGGCCGCTATGAGTGTGTCGACATGAGGTTCAGCTCGAGAGAGTGAACCCTAGTCCCATGTCCACACACTCAGCTCAAGAGAGTGAGTGGTTTAAGGAGTAGGCTGGTCTTCATGTGGTAAGTGGGTGTCCGAGAGGAACACATTTGAAACGAGGTAAGTTGCTCGACAAAGAACTTATCCCCCTTAAAGTTTAGCCTAGTCATATTATTCTATGAATCTTCTATCGAAAGCATGTACCCAATAATCTAGCTTAACCCGTATTCCCGTCACATCCCAAGGATCCCCTCTTATTGCTTAGAAATCCTAGTTTATTTTGCTGTTTTTACTTACTAGTGACAAAACCACCCATTGTTAATTGGCAATTTTGTGTCCCCCTTTAATTTACAATGTTTTTACTCGTGTATGTCTTTAGCTATGACTAGTTAGAACTAAATTTTATTTTTCTATAAATTCTCAAAACCACTCTCTTGGGACAATCCCAACCCTTGGTTGGGTTACTAAACTATTGTACGATTGTAGACACTTGCATCGAAAGTTGTGTCTTTGATTACACAAACATCAGTAAGGCTTGTAGTTAAATATTGTTGGGTAAATCAAGCATGTTTGATGTTTGGCTTGTTTAAATTTGAATTTCAGGTCTGAAATTGTTTCATTGGCGGTTATGGATGTTGGGTTTGGTATGGGTGAAGTGTAGGTAACCCGAATTGGATTGAACAACTTAATTTACCCAATGATAGATCTGGTGACGTCGTTCTTAAGGGCAGAAGATGTTGATTGGTAGATTCTAGACAATTTGGGGGAAGTCTGAGTACCCCAGGGTTGGTAATGATATGGGCTTGGTGTTAATTGCATAAAATATGGCTTTTATTTGGTTATCATTGACTAAGTGTGGAAAATTGGGGGTCGAGGTTAAAATCTAGCATGAGGGACATATTGGTGAGCTTAGTCGAGCTCGCCGAATTAGTTGACGGTTCGCCAACTGATCCTCAACCTCGCCCTTTTACCCTGAAATATGGCTGTTGCATTCTGTAACATTTGGCGATACGTCTGTGCTCGCTGAGTTAACTCAGTGACTCGCCGAATGCCCTTGTGATCGCCCTTCTGCAACCAATATTGTTGGAGATCATTCTGTGATATTCAACGAACTAACCCTTCGCAACTGCATTTGTTCGACTTGTGTTATCTTGCAGATATGGCTAGACCAAATGTACCTAGAATAAATCAACAACCTCGGAAGAAAGAAAAAGGGGTGGTAATTGTTACAAAGGTTACACCTTAAAGAGCAACACGTCCTAGACTGCATCCAACATGGGGTAAAGGCACAGACAAAGGGAAACGACCTGCATAGCCGAGTTCGAGAAGCTCCAGCTCCGATAGTATGGGTATTGACTCTACCCACCTCACCACTTTTGAGTCTGACTGTGAGGAAAATTCTGGGTATAGATCGCCGGACTACGAGTCTGAGTTTGTAGATGATCAATTCCTCAAGAGTAGAAGGGCTGAATTGCGCTCCAAAGCGCTACATGATCCAGCGAGACACCCAGTTCGTCCGAGTTCTCCTCCACCTCCAGTAAAGGTAATTGAGCAGGCACCAGAAGTGCCCCAGTACAAGAACCTCCGCCACGTTCGATAAACATATTAAAGGCTGCCAGGTTGAGAACGATTCTAGAAGAGAATATGTTGTTTAATGATGGGGTAGTGGACATGTATCTTGTTGTGTGGGACACAATTCATTTCCACAAATTTCAGAGGTTTACATAGCCCTGGGGTCCTTATATTCCCTCTAGGTTCTAGGAGTTTTATGAGGAGCACGGGAAATTGATCCAGAAAGGCAAGAAGAAGTCCAATTCGTTTGGACTAGTTGATCACGTAGTGGTGCGAAGTAAAAAGGTGAAGTGCAGTAGTATGGAGATTAATGAGGTGTTGGGGTGCACAGTCCACATAATCAATATCTTGGCATACAGGATTCAGAAGAAAACCTTCAACAATCTTAAGGGGTTGTTGGCCCCCTTGATTTTTGATATAACACCTCTGTGGATTGAGCTTGAAGTCCAAATTGAGAAGAAGGACCTAAATGTCGCTGCTAGATACTGGATTGGGTTCATTAGACACTAGATTGGGTTCATTAGCAGCACACTCATGCCATCACAGAATGAGTCCATCCTTCGGCACACGAAGGCACCCTTGTTGGGATCGATTATTTACCTGGATAGACTGAATCTTTGATTGATTAATGATCAGGAGATAGTCATGAGGGCCAAGTTGAGCCAGACCTTTCTACCATCCCAGTGCTGATCACAGAGTTGTTCCGACGAGCTAGAGTTCCCTTTATGGAAAAGAAGGATATGGAAGTGGCTCCCACTTCCTCTACTGACATCCGGAGGATCGAGTCCTAGAACACTAGAAATGATGCTGAGGGGATGAGGACAGCACTGGTGGACACATCCCTGGTTGTTGATGTAGATACGTTGGAGGTAGACACTACTCCTTCCACTCGGGCTGGTGAGCCTTCAGGTACACATAACCTATTTGCTTGTACTACTTCTGCTACTGCTCCACGAGCCCTATTGACATGGGCCATTTTGTATAACATGGTCCATCTAGCCTAGTCAGCTGATGTGCGTGCTTCCTGAGTTGAGGTACCTATCCTAAGATTGATTGAGCGAGCCATTGCTGCCGACCTTGCCCCCATCCGAGCTGAGTTACGAGAGCAACAAGAGTTGATTACTACTCATGGCCTAGCATTGGACACCCTTACTGTACGATTTGAAGCGTGTGAGCAGGGTGGGAGACATTCAGAGGATGTGACAACATTTAGGGCTGATGTTGCAGAGTTGAGGCGTGATGTGGAGGAGCTCAAATCCAATGATTTATCTATGTTCTTCGGCACTGTGGACCTTCTCAAGGTTCCGAGTTCAGATATAACATATACTTCTGAGATTCCTCCGGCTACTCTAATCGAAAACACTGTTGTAGCTATTGACGATGATCAGTCGGATACTCCTGAGATGGATGAGGAGGAGCTTAGGACCTGTGATGCTGCAGTTTATGATGAGCTTGAGGAATTGGAGGGTGCAATGGTACATATGGCGACGAAGGCTTCAGTTCAGGACACCTCAATGATTGGTTCCAGTGGAGCGCAAACTACTCTTGGAGGAGAGTCGGGGACTGATGTCCCGATTGAGAGAGCTCCAGATGCACAATGTTCACCTCAAGGTTAGCCTGAGAGGGGGATCTTGACTCTCTTCCTATTTTATTTTTGAGACATTTACTTTATTTTACATTGAGAACACTATTTAGTTTTGTTATGGGGGCCTATCCCCTTGGTTTGTATTTATTCTGTTTTGGATGATCGTTTTGGTACTGTACACTTTGTCCAAAACTTTCCCACCTATGTTGGCGAAAATGAATGTTGGTTTTATATACCATTTATCCATTTCGTGATTTCTTAATGTATGAATTTTATGGCTGTTCGCTTGCATATTTGAGTATTAGTTGTGATAAATACCTATGTCTTGAATAATACACTTGATTGAACGATATGTTTGTGCAAGTCCAATGAGGCAAATTTGAGTTTGATAAGTCATGTGTGGAATCTTAGCATTTCGTTCACTACACCATTTTAGGCCTACAACCACACTAATTCTGGACAACGCTTGTAAAGTGTTGCCTAAAATATTTTTGGGGACGCTTTCAAAGCATAGCCCAAGTTTTTAACTTTTAGCTACACTTTATATTGGCAACACTAGAAAAGTGTACTCTTTAATGCTATAAGCTACACTTTATAAGTGTTGTTACAATATGATATAATTGACAACAACTCTTAACATATATGGCCACACTTTTAAAGTGTCCCATTTTTATAATTGTAAAAACAACACATTACAAGTGTGACCTTAAAATTTTCACTAAAATATTATATTCCCTCCAACATTTTTAAATCTCCCTCCCATTTTTATTGGCCAAAATAAATAAATCATAAAACATTAATTTTAATAATACATAAAACATTTGTGAGAAAAACACGCTATTCTCTTTCTTGGAAGAACTGACCTGAAAAGTTGAAGTCATCGAAGAACTGAATAGCTGAAGTTGTCTTCTCCGATAACGATTTCGTCAAGCATAAGTATGATTCTCTTTTCTAATACCAATTTCGTCAAGCATAAGTACTAAAAACAATCTTCTTGTTATTGATTGATTTTTTGTTGTGTTTAGAAGAGGAGAATAAGAAGGAATTGATTAATTTGGGGTTGTTGGCAAGATGAACTGAAACTAAGTCTTTCCGTCACGCTTTTCTCTCAAATTTCTCACTGAAGAACACGATTTCAGACAGATTTCTAGCTGAAGAGCTCAAGAACTGAAGAGCTTCTAGCTGATGGACAAAATTTAGATCATAGTTCTCGCTGAAAACATGATTTTGTTCGAATAGCGTTTATCAGGTAAGAAATTCTATCTTCGAAAGTCTTAATTTTAGTTTTAGGGTTTTGATATTCTTGTGTTTTTTATATGATTTTTGGGAGTGTAGCTTGTATTTTAGCTTCATCGGTTTATTCTTTGCCCTGAGCATTAATCACTAAATAAGTATAAGTGGGCTGATTCTTCACTTGAGAATTTATTTGCTTATAAGCCGATTAGGGCTGAAATCGTCCATGATAGTTTAGAAGTTTCAGTTCATGTAATCAATTTTGAACTCTTACAATGAATATGCCTTGAGTTCAAAGAAGTAGCTAACCAATAGTTTAGAAGTTTGATTCTTCACTTCATGTAATCGGTTTAGAAAAGTGAAGTTTGATCATACTTAGATGCTTTGTTCCAGTATCTAAGGTGTACACCAAAAAAAGTACTGGAATTACTCGATATAACCTAGTACTTATTTGGATATCTATTTTATGGTTTGAAGGTTGAACATGGATTCTCGAATCTAAACTGCTCTCTCACGATAGATGTTGGATATGATACCTATTTCCTTTATCAAGTTAGTGGCATAGTGACGGTCACCATATCATCAGTTATCCAGATAGTAATTGCGCAATGCATTATTGTGAATTGATAATCTATAAACACTGATAAGAAGGATCATGTAGCTGGCTGGAATGCCTTGGTCTATACAGTTTTACATGACTAAAAAAGTGCAGGTCTAAATGCCTTGGTCTAGACTGTTTTACATGACTCAAGAAAAAATCCAGGTTTTGTTGTTATCTAAACTTGCAAAATTCACCAGTAACTACATTTGAAGCCCAAGAAATTTGGTCCAGTTTGTGTAAAAAGCTGTTTTCAAATGGATAACTATGCAATATCTGAAAATCATGTCTCTCTGTTGATTTTTTCAAGTCACCTTTGTTGACTTCTTGTTCTATGGATGTGGCAATACTTGGTTACCATTGATGTGGTATTTAGTGGACTTTGTCCTTGATAAACTAGTACTGATAAGGAATCATTGCTCCAGAAGCCTGTTGGCTTTACTGGTGGTGCTAACTATGTTCTTTCTGAACATTGGGGGTACTACCTGGTGTAATGAAAAATGAATACTCAAGAAACACATGATGAAATATTGTTGAATTTCATAAAATACTTTGACTGATGGTCTACTTATATGAACTTGAGTTTTTCATGGTATAGTTTTTGGTGTTGAATTAGATTCAAAATACTTTTCTGTTTTGGTGTTTTGATGTGCTTACTCGACCACACGGGTTAAAACATAAGAAGATATATCCTCATCTTTTAAGCTTCAGAAATATAAATGTTATTGAATGTGTAAGAGAACTAGAAGGGCACAGTAGAACATATAGGATCTACATAAAAGAAAAACACTCTAAGAAATCCTTCATAAATCAAAGTTAAAACTTAACCAAAAACACCACAAAACCAGTAGATTGAAAGATGAAGCCTTCTTCCCTTCAATGAACAACAAAAAGAGTATACTAAGCAGCTATAATAAAAGGTACATCCCACTAGTAAGGAACATGGGATAGCACAATTTGTTCTGTGATCACCAGACATATGCTTGTCATTGTGTTTCTGCACTTCAATAGCCAGCAAAAACAGACCTTTTAGCATTTCTTCCTTTTTTTTTTCCCAATCAGCAATCAAAACCTACCATGTATTCTCCATTTCTCATATGCTTACCCGCCAAGGGCTTTACAAAACTAGTTAAATCAAGACTAGCCTTTTATTTGGCTGTTTGTTATTTATATACTTATTTGTTTCCTTTTATTATCAGGAAGTAGGCATTAGAGGCAGAACATTGAACTCTGCAGTTTGAAGTCGCTCCTGGTTTTGTCGTTGTATCAGCTTCTTAGTTGATATGATTTGATATGTTTTCTTAAAGTTAACTGAGTCTCCTTTTAGTTTGTTCAAGATGGTCTGTAGTTTACTTAGTCGCGATTTTTAGTGTGCCAGCTATGTGTTCTGGGTTCTCAAAATGGGGCTGTAAAATCTAGTTGTTTACCTTTCTCTCCAACTAAAATGGTTGTACAGGTTATAGAATTAGTTTTGTTGTGGTTCCAACTTCCCTACTAGGATATTGTGTCTGTACATGTTATAGAATTAGTTTACAGTATATATAGTGTGGGAAGTTCTGGAAATTCTGGAAATTCTAAAAACTCAGCTGCTGCAATCTACTTTATATAGTGCTGGAAATTCTGGTAACTCAGTTGCTGCAATATTATACAGTGCTGGAAATTTTGGAAATTATGAAAATTATGGAAACTCGCTGCTGCAATCTGCTATTATCAATTACTCTTAACTAGCTACTGCAATCTGCTATAATACAATGCTGGAAATTATAGAAAGAGTTGAGCTTTTCTATAACTTCTAAAGAGTTGGAAATTCTGGAAAGAGTTGGTGTGTGAGTTCTGCAGATGTACAGGACATAGGAAGGACAATGTTTCAAACTAATAAGCTATCCACCTGACTTCAAGTCTAAGAAAAAAACTTATAGTGAGGCATCTGGGCTGCATATGATGTGATAGATGTGCAAAGGTATGTAGGTACTGAAATGCAAGCTCAAGGAATCTTCACATATGGCTTGAACACTAATGTACCACCATCTACTAAGAGTCATCAGAATGGATCCAGGAGTACTAATGACTTTGCTAAACAGTTGCTATAAATAAATATATGTAGTAAAGTTCTGGTATCGGTGTGTTTTAACATCTTTTTACTTCATCAATAGAATTCCAAGCAGTGTTGCCTATAGTTATCTATCAACCTTATATCAAAATTATATTGCTGCTACTTCTTTCACTTAAAGAACCTTATTATTTTGTAGGTTTACTTACTACAGGGAAAGAAATCAAAGAGATTAAAACAAAGCGAGAATAATGAATCAATCAACAATACTAAAGAAAAAGGGTTCGAATCCAAACAAAGCTCAAAGTCCATTGAAGAATCTGGATTTTCGTATGCAATACAGATCAAGTGTTGAATTGGCCAACAAATTCAAGATTAAGAGAGAACAACTTGCAAATGAACGCAATGATAGAGCTAAGAAAGAGCAAGCACCAATACCACATAAAAGAAAGAATTCTGAGGATTTCATTCCACAACAAGGAAAGAGTAAATTTCTTGGGCACAATGATTGCTTTTTTCTTGTGATAGGTTGAACGTCATCCACCATATCCTTATAAACTATTTGGTCTTTGGTTTTGTGAGCTTGTCCTTCCTTTTCGTAACCTGCTCATGATCAGGTTCATCAAATGACCTTGCATTTTTTGAATTTTCAGTCTGTCTCTGAGGCATTATAGTTTTAGCTGTTTATCAAATAAATAACATTGCATTTGGTTTCTCTTCTGTTATAAGACAGTGGTATCTATTTGCTGCCACCATTCAAGCATTGTTTTCCCTGTTCTTAGTCTTCTTGAGTTCGTAGTTGTTGTGCTCGCCTTAAGCTTGGTTTATTTATTTGTTAATCACCATGTGGTACTGTTTCAATTGTTTAGGGTGAGATATTGCCTAGTATCACTTACATCGATAGAATAAGCCTCAAATGAGTTCGTATTATCTATTTCGGGTTGTGATCTGCATAAGTGTTTGTTCTCTAGTTAATAATGAATTTGCCTCTTTCTTTACTGCTTGTGACCTCTGTGAGCTTCATTTTTATTTTAGTTTTGATAGAGTGAAATTTGACATGAAAATTTTGCATTTTAATGTGGATCAGTAACCTATGTTGTCTTGAGAAGGCACTCCCTTCAAGATGGATTAGCCTTGTATGTGATTCAGTAGCCAATAGTACATGTACTTGAGGTTATACGGGTTGAGTGCATTAAAGAAATTGAGGTTCCAAGATGACATGAAGCTATAATCATTGTAAGAAGTAGAGTTTCTTTAGTAAATCTTTGAAAATGACTCTTTTTTTTTTGTTTTTCTTCTAGTTGAGCTGGTGTTCTTGGTAACGAAATTCTGAACTTTTTTTACTATCTTGAATTTTTGAAAGTTCAGTCTGTACTTTTTTTTGTCACTCATTGTCTCCTTTCAGCTTCTATACCTAGAAAAGTTTATATTTTTAGTTATATGAGTGTTGTATTGGTTTGAAGGAAGACTCTAGTGATTTTGGGTTGTAGTTGTGTACTTTTTGCCCTTGTTGTTTTACTGCTTTGAACTGTGATGGTTGTTGTGAGAGATGGTTCTGGTTTTCATTGCTTAAACTGATTCTCTTAGTTAAAGTTGTCCCTTTTAGATTTCTTGGAAGGTTAAAGACTTTGTTGTATTTTTGTGAGTGAGTTTGTTGTCACTTGTGCTATAGATCGTAGTAGTTCGCCAACCTCTCTAACTAACATACGATACAATTTCACTTCACGGCACGACCAAAAAAAAGAAAGAGCTTCGCTCGGTTGGCCTTCCTACGCTGATGAATGCCTCTTTTCTCTTGTCTGAAGTCTACAACAAACAAGTGGGAGAGGCAGGATTCAAACCTACGTAGTTAAGCTTTTTCTGGTGTTGCAATAAGGCTATTTAGATTTTATGATGCTTATGCTTTGTTATGTTTCTGCAAAGGGGCAGCTTCCTTCCCAGGATATTTTGGCCCTGCTTGAGTATAAACAGGTACAACTGGTTATGTACTGTAGTCATGAAATGCGGAATGGGTTATACGGGTTATACCATAGAGGGTCGGGGCATTAGGTTTATGTAAACTGTAAAGTGTAGCCTACATCTACAGATATAAAATCATCATGTATAACTTATGTATAAAATACTCCAACATATTATTTCATCAGATAAATAGTAATTTACTACAAATAGGCAGTGAAGCCAGATGCCTGTTCTATATGATTTGCATCTATTGATTTGGATTGGTTGGCTTACAGTGAATACTCTCCAATTATGCAGTTCCACAGCTTTATTGTTATGAATTGGTTTGGCTTACTGTGAATTTAAGCATATTAAATACATGATTCATTTCAGTAACTTATAATTTTATTTTGAATGTGCAGGAAAATGCCGGTAATTGAATTTGAATTGTGGCCAGAAGTAAACTCGATATAGTGTGGTGAACGATGAAGAGTTTTTGTACTATTGTCAAATATGTTTGTATGCATTTGGTTTTGTGGAATTTATTGATAGTAGAGATCTTTAAGCAATCACTTTCTAAGTATTGGTTGTACAAGACATGTTTCTCGAAGTTTATTTGAAATATATAGCTTCGATTTAATTATTAGTTAGTTTTGTGCTTTAGGTCACTTGTATATTTAATTATGTGATTATTGAATATATGCAAATAAAAATTATTATTCTTAAAAATAAAAAATTGATGCTACAAAATTCTACACATCATTGCCACACTTCTAAAGTGTTGTTGTAGGACGTCCAATGTTATCTTGTACATAAGAAAAGTTACACTTTATAAGTGTTGTTCTAGATGAGATATAAAAGGCAACACTTTTTAAGTGTGACCAATAACAAAGCAAAGGCAATGCTTTTAAGTGTAGTATAATAAAAAGAAGGTGTTGCTAATGAATCACTACAAAGCGTGCTCGTATACCTCTTTGGCCACACTTTATAAGTGTAGCTGTGATGGCGACATTTAAAAAGTGTTGCCTAATGTCAAAGGTTACGCTTCTTTAGGCCCACCCCTAAAAAGCATTGCTTAAAGTCCAAAAGTGTAGCCTTTTATCAAAGGCCACACTTTTTGCTAGTTTAGGCTACACTTTACTGGGGTGGCCGTAGGCCTAAAATGTTGTAGTGGTTGTGACTAGTCGATTGGTGAAGTGAGTGTTGTGATGATCGTTCCACGCGAGCTCAATTTGTAGAGTCGTGATCGACGATTGTGTTGAATGCCTTGAGTGGTGAGATTTTCTTGAAATATGTGCTTGGTAATACCTAGAACTTGCCCCGTTGGTCCAATTGACTAACATTGGCAAATGAGAGAAATGATCTTAGGCACAACTTTTTTAGAGTGAACCAAATTGCTATTATACCTCTTGTGACCACCTTGTGAAATGATCTTAGGCACTATTTGAGCCTACCCTCTCTTTGAATGGAACCTGTACACAATTAACATCTTTCATCCCCACCTAAAACCTTTAGGAAGCTTTGGTTCATTTAAGTATCTAACTTAGTGAAATGTCACCCTTGAGAAATTGTGTTGAAAAAGAGTTAAAAAAAAAGAGATGGAACCCTTCCTTAGTAAAAAAAAAGAGAAGCAAAAGAATAAATTGTAAAAGAAATGCATATTGGAAAGAAAAGGGGTGTCCAATGAGCCATACAATCTTTGTGCTTGAAAGCACTTAGGGTGGATTGTGAAAATCTAAAGAGTGGAAGAAAAGGAGAAGAACTGGAATGCAAGTCATGCTTCATGAAGGTAGTTGTCACACCCCGAGCCTAAACCCTGGACGCGAGTGGCACTTGAAAACCATTTCTGGCCCCAAGAGAACCCCTAGCTTGACTCAACTCTTAGAGGAAAGCTTACTCAACAATAAATAAACTCAAATTAAAATTTTACACAATGTCTTTAAAATAATTAACTCATAATGTATAACATTCACTGGCCCAAAGAAGGCAACTCAAGTTTTAAACAGTAACAATAGAAGTGAAAAGACTCTTGAACTACTACTGTGTATATATAAAACCTATTAATGACAAGGATAGAATTCGGGACAAGACCCACGACATAGTAAAAACACTGAAAAGTAAATGGAATCCTCCGAAAGCATGGAGGCTCACCAAAGCTAACTCCAACTGTTGTGGTATCAAAGAAACGCCTGTTGATGACCCTGATCTCCTGTATTTGCATCATGAAATGAAGGCCAAATGGCATTAGTACATTGAATGTACGAGCATGTAAGGGAAAACACTGAACATAACACAGGAGCTTGAACTTGGAAATAATGAAACAATACTCACCTCATCTCCACTCAACTCAACCTCGACTCATGGATACTCAACTCAATACAGTATAAAGAAAAATAAAGATGTAGTTTATTGAGTTTAAAATAGTAAATAACACCTCAATGTATTTAAAAATACAATAATAACTTTTATTTGGGAGATTCTCTAACCGACAACCATCACTTTGATCTATGTGATGATACAACATCTCTCCCACGCTTCCAAAACTGTTCTATACCTTGCCGAATTATAATATATCCTAAACTAACTGGATCCACTAAGCTATGCTTAAAAGGCAATAAGGATTCATCCAAAAAGTATGACCCTTTCTACCCACGATGGCTAATGGTTTATGAGGAATTTGAGTTGTTCATACTCGTCCCCATATCGGTGCTCAATACTACTCCCAATAATATAACTCAGCTCATATGTTTAAAAACATTAAGTTATCCTCAAACATTAAGATTATTACTCAAAAGGTTTCTCTTAAAAGATATAGTACTCAAAACTCTTATTGAACTTATTTGGAAATCGATGTTTCCTCTCATTTTAAATGTAAAAACATTTACTCTTGGGAATACTTATTCCCATAGATTCTTTTTGAATAATGAAATTCAATTATCCTCATTCTCAGACTCAAGTACTCAAGTCTTAAAACAAGTTTTAAAAGTTTTGCAAAACGACTTCTCAATGGACTCAAAGAACTTCCTCGACCTTACTCTTAACTCTATCTTGAATTTGAATTATAAATTATGAATTCAAGAGTTATGACCTGGATAAGCATGATCTCTCAAGATTTAATGAAGATTTTAAGTGTGGATATCTAGTAGAAAACATAGGTACAATTCGAGGGAACGGACACGGAAAGAAGGACGGAAGGGTAGGGGACCCTGGCGCACTTAGTGGCACGGGGCACCAGCCCCTAAACTACCGAAAGTGGTTTGTAGCGCACTGAGTGGCGCGACACCCCACCCCTTGCCAAATTTTTTGACAAAATTGCTTGCTTCAATTTCAAGCCTAACACCCGTAAAATCAAATGATTTCTCTCAAACTCTTTTGGATTCTTAGACCCAACATAATTACAATGAAATCCACTCTAAATTAGTGAAGAACAATACTCAAACCAAAGATCCTCATCACAAGAACTCAACGAAACCTCTTATCAAGGAATGAAATAGAAACTTCAAGAAACTCATCAAGAACTCATCAAGAATTCAATATTTCCAATCTTATGGATGAAATTTGCAAAAATAACTCTTTATTGGCATGTGGGTGAACGAACTCAACTCTCTAAAAACTTACATATCTCGTTAGGTTCAAATACTTGGTGAAAACCCCTCGAAGATTGCAAGAAATCCTTAAGCGCTTGAATCTTTTCCTTTCTTTCTCCCTTGAACTTCTCTCTAAAACCCTAAGCATATTTTAGAATTGTGAAAACTGACCCAACTCAGTTTAGACCCTTAAAATATTACTATAAATGTTTAAAGATGATACGGTAAGGAAAAGACAAAAATACCCCTCATTAATTACGGTTATTTCCTTAACTGGACTGGCTGACTTCGAACAAGCATATCTCCTTCATCCAAACTCACAATTTAGCAAACTCAGTGGCATTGGAAAGATGATTAAAATATCTTTTATTTAATATTTTATGGGACACCTAACTCATCCAGTACTGAAAGTTATAGTCATTTGAAATTGACCCAAAACTCACAACTAAAGCTTATCTTGAACAAATATCAAATTAGCATTTTTCAAATTAATTCTTTCTAAATTTAGCTCTTTCTATGACCGAGGTGTTACAATATCTCTCCCTTGGAAACATTCTTCCTCGAATGAGATCACTCTAAATAGACTAAGGGAGGCAACATCTAACACGCAGCTCAAACACCCAACATGTAATTTATAACACAACATAGCATATCAATTAAGAGAGTGTTTTACAAAAATCGTTACCTTGGTCTAAAATTTCTCTGGCAGAAAAGAGATGTGGGTATATCTTCTTCATATCATCCTCAACCTCCCAAGTTGCTTTCTTAACAAACTGATTCCTCCATAAGACTTTGACTGATACTACCTCCTTGGTTCTCAACTTGCGAACCTAACGATCGAGTATTTCAACGGGTACCTCCTCATAAGATAGTTTGTCCTTAATACCAATATTTTCATTATGTATATTAAGTGAAGAATCGCTCATACACTTCTTCAACATAGAAATGTGAAATACCGGATGGACTATTGCTAACTCTGATAGTAGTGCCAACTCGTAAGCTACCTTCCTACTCCTCTCGGATATCCTGCAAGGACAATATACGAGGGACTAAGTTTTCTCTCTTACCAAATATCATAACATCCTTCATGGGTGACACCTTCAAGTAAACCTAATCATCAACCTCAAACTCCAAGTCTCTTCTCCTAACATCGGTATAGGATTTCTAACGATTGCGTTGTTTTCAACCTTTCTTGAATGATCTTCACCTTCTCCATAGCTTTATGAACCAAGTATAGTCCTATCAACCTAACTTCACCAACCTCAAACCATCCAATAGAAGATCTACATCTTCTCTTATAAAGAGCCTCATAAGGAGCCATCTGGTTTCTAGAGTGATAATTGTTGTTGTAAGAAAACTCAATGAGAGGTAAGTGATCATCCCAATTACCCTTGAAATCGATCAGACACTTCCTCAACAAATCCTCTAAATTTTGAATTGTACACTCTACTTGACCACCAGTTTGAGGAGGGAAGGTCATACTCAAATTTACCTTCAAACCCAAACATTTCTGGAAAGACATCCAGAATTATGCGGTAAATTGCGCACCTCTGTCTGAAATGATGGACACCGGAACTCCATGAATTCTCACTATCTTTTGAATATATAATCTGGCATAATCTTCTGTCGAAAAGGTAGTCTTTACCAACTAGAAATGGGGTGATTTATTCATCCAATCTACAATCATCTGAATCAAATCATGCTGCTTGCGAGACCATAATAAGCCAACAATAAAATCCATATTGATCATCTCCCACTTCCATTCCAAAATCTCTATATTCTGAGCCATGCCACTGGGCCTCTGGTGCTATAGCTGGACTTGTTGACAATTTGGGCACTTAGCAACTAACTCTGCAATACACCTCTTCATACTACTCCACCAATAGACTTCTCTCAAGTCACGATACATATTTGTGGATCCCGGATGGATAGAGTATCTGGAGCTATGAGCTTCATCCATGATCCTCTCTTGAAGTTCATCCACCTTTGGTACACACAATCTACCTTGATACCTCAATACACTATCTCCCCTTTGTTCAAAAGCCATCACTTTCTGCTTATGAACATTTGTCTTCAATTCAAGCAAAATAGGGTCTTGTCTTATTTCTCTTTCACTTCGAACACTAGTGATGATTCATACCCATTCATCACCACTACTCCTCCTTCATTAGAATCCATTAACAAAACTCTCAATCGTGCAAGTCTGTGCACATCTCTGGCTAATTCTTTCTTTCGTTCCTCAACATGGGAAGTACTACCCATAGATAACATGTTCAACGCATCAACAACAATATTATCCTTACATGGGTGATAGAGAATACTCATGTCATGATACTTGAGTAACTCCAACCACCTTCTCTGTTTGAGATTAACCTCTTTCTGACTTAATACATATTGAAGACTCTTGTGATCGGTGAACATATCTACATGAACACCATAAAGATAGTACCGCTATATTTTTTATGTGATAAATACTACACCGGCCAACTCCAGATCATGGGTTGGATAATTCTTCTTGTGAATCTTAAGTTGTCTCGAGGCATGAGCTATAACCTTGCCATTCTATATCAATACACAACCTAGTCCAACTCTTGATGCATCACAATACACAACAAAGCCTTATGTACCATCTGGTATGGTCAACACTTGGGCAGTACTCAATCACGATTTCAATTCCTGAAAGATTTTCTCACAAGCTTCAGACCATTGAAACTTCACTATCTTCTAAGTCAACTTTGTCTACGGGGATTAAATGGATGAGAACTCCTCGACAAAACTTCTATAATAACCAACCAATCTCAAGAAACTCATAATATCAGTTGGGGATGTCGGTCTAAGCCAGTTCTGCACTGCCTCAATCTTTCGAGTGTCAACTAGAATACTATCACCAGAAATAATGTGGCCTAAGAACGCCATATACTCAAGAAAAAACTCACACTTGGAAATTTGGCATACAACTCTCTATATCTGAGAGTTTCGAGAACTACTCTGAGATGAATAGCATGATCATCCTCATTCCTTGAATAAATTAGAATATCATCAATGAATACAAACAAACATATCAAGATAAGGCTTAAACACTCTATTAATAAGGTCCACGAACGATGCAGGAGCATTAGTCAATAAAAAACACATGACTAGAAACTCATAATGACCATAATGGTTCCTAAATGCTGTCTTCAGGATGTCACTTTCTCTTACTCTCAACTGATGATAGCCAGATCTAAGGTCTTCCTTAGAAAAACAAGTGGCAACCTGAAGTTGATCGTAGAGATGATCAATCCTCGGAAGGGGATACTTATTCTTGACAGTAACCTTGTTCAATTGGTGTTAATCAATACACATGCTAAGTGAACCATCTTTCTTCCTCACAAATAAGACCGGAGCGCCCCAAGGTGAGATACTAGGTCGAATAAAACCTTTGTCAAGAAGGTCTTTTAACTACTCTTTTAACTCTTTCAACTCAGCTAGACCAATTCTATATGGTGGAATATAGATGGGTTGAGTAGCAGGAAAAATAGCTATATTGAAGTCTATTTCTCTCTCGAGAGGGACTACCGGAAGATCATCTAGAAATACCTCTACAAACTCACTCACAACTGGAACAGGCTGAATATGTGGTTTTGAAACACTAGAGTCATTAACTCAGACTAAGTGATAGATACACCCCTTGGAAACTAACTTTATAGCCTTAAGGTACGAAATAAAATGACCCTTAGGCACTATTAAACTACTCCTCCACTCAATAACTGGCTCATTAGGAAACTGGAACTTAACTACTTGAGTTATACAATCAACTGAGGCATAACCAACATGAAGCATGTCCATACCTAGAATAACATTAAAGTCCACCATATCTAACTAAACTAAGTAAGCCATGGTGTCCCCGTGATTGATAGGAATGGTACAATCATGATAAACTCTTCCAGCTAAAATAGACTCACCAACAAGCGTGGAAACACTGAACGGCTCAAGAAGTTGTTCGGGAATAATATCGAACCTAATAGCAATATATGGAGTCACAAAAGATAGACTCGCACCATGATCAAGTAAAGCATAAACATCAAAAGTAAAGACTTTGATCATACCAGTGACAACATCTGGTGAATTCTCTTGATATTGACGACTGGTAATAGCATACAGACGATTTGCTCCTCCGCTTGTTCCTCAAGTAGCTCGTCTATGTACAACTTTTCTGGCGGAGCCACTAAAGAAGATTGGGCTCTGTTGCCATAATTACTACTACCCTGCATGGTCTTAGGGCACTCTCTTATGAAGTGACCATTTTGAATACATTTGAAGCAACCAGTGGAGCCATCACGACACACTCCTAGGTGGTTCCTACCACACATAGAACATGCAGGAGTCCAATTGCCTCCTTGTGCCACACTACCTTGAGATTGTGTAGGTCTAGCTCTGAAGTTCTAAGAATTCTAATTCTTGAACTCACCTATGTTCTTTGGTGCAGGTGCACTAGCAGATGATGAAGCAGGTCCATTTGGCTTTTGTTGAACAAATGGCTGGTTCACATTGCTCTTCTGCTGCTCGGACTCATTTCCTGCTACCTTAGCCTTGTCTTTCTAGAAGACTTCTCTATCTCTTAGCTTATCCTCCTCAACCTGCTGCACATGGATCATAAGCCTTGCTATATCCATTTCTCCTATCAACATAGCTTTCTTTCCCTCCTTACTTGAAAAGTGAGAGAACCCAGATACAAATAGACTTATCGTGCTCCTCATGTCAACAACCATCTCCGGAGCATAGAGGGACAGTTGAGTGAACTTGAGGCTATACTCATGCACACTCATAGATTCCTTTTTCAAGTTAAGGAATTATGTTACCTTTTCCTCTCTAAGATTATGGGGAAAGAAAAGCCCATGAAGGCACTCTCGAACACAACCCAACTCACAATTGGTGCACCCTCAACGCTACTCTTCTTCCAATGGTTGTATTAAACTCTAGCAACACCTTTTAGTTGGTATGCAACTAGTTCCACATGCTCAACATCTGCAACATGAATCACCTCAAAAACTTTCTGCTACTCTTCTATAAATTTTTTCGGATCCTCAGTTACAATTGAACCAATGAAGACTGGAGGATTCATCCTCAAGAACTCAAAGATTCTGGATGTATCAGCTACATCCAATCGATTCCCTTTTTGTTGCCCAGCATGGTTGGTCACAACTTGACTCAACATTCGAATAGCATCCCGGAATTCAGCATTAGTGACCTCTCATTGGGGTAGCACTTCTGGTGCATTGGAGACCCCACGATCTTGGGGATCAATATTTCTCCTAGTAGGATGACCTCGGACAGCTCTTCATGGAGGCATGATATGAAAGATACGCACAAGCACGAATTAGAAAGAAACTTGATAGAGTTGAACTTTATCGTACGAAATGAGTATGAAAGAAGTGAAATTTTCTTAAATGTCGCAGCCTCCTAATTATAGATGTGGCGCGCTTCACACCGATAAATAAGACTCTACATACAAGGCTTCATAGACAACTTAGCACTCTTAAACTATGTGCTCTGATACGAAGTTTGTCACACCCCGAGCCTACACCCTAGATGCGACTTGCACTCGAGAACCATTGCTGGCGCTAAGC
Organism: Solanum raphanifolium; assembly: GCA_036250405.1. Lineage (NCBI taxonomy): Eukaryota > Viridiplantae > Streptophyta > Magnoliopsida > Solanales > Solanaceae > Solanum > Solanum raphanifolium. Next base: position 26,771 of record JAJOOE010007517.1, on the reverse strand, counting down.
AAACCCCTAGCCTGGATCAACTCTAAGCAGAATACTCACTCAACAATAAATGAACTCAAATAAAAACTTCACTTAATGTCTTTAAAAGAATTAACTCATTATGTATTATAAAGTTCACTGGCCCAAAGAAGGCAACTCAATTCTTAAACATTAACAATAGTAATAAAAAGACTCCTGAACTACTACTCTTTATCTATGAAGCCTCTAAATGACAAGGATGGAAGTCGGGACAAGACCCAAGACATCCAAAAAAAATTGAAAAGTAAATGGAATCCTCCGGAAGCAAGGAGGCTCACCAAATCTAACTCCAACTGCTGTGGTATTAATGAAGCGCCTGTTGATGACCCTGATCTCCTGTATCTGAATCATGATATGATGCAGGACAAATAGCATCAATACATTGAATGTACGAGCATGTAATGAAAACACTGAACATAACATAAGATCTTGAACTTGGAATGAATTAAACAATACTCACCTCATCTCCACTCAACTTAACCTCAACTCCTGGATACTCAACTCAATACAGTATAAAAACAACAATAAAGATGTAGTTTATATAAAGTATATAAAACAGTAGATAACAACTCAATGTATTTAAAAATACAATAATAACTCTTATTTGGGAGATTCTCTAACCAACAACCATTACTATGAGCTAAATGATCATACAACGTCTCGACCATGCTGCTAGAACTGTCCTATACCTTTTCGGAATATAGGACATACTCAACTAAGTAGATCCACTAAGATTTGTTTAAAAAGCAATAAGGAATAATCTACAAAGTATGACCCTTTATACCCATGTTGTCTACATGGTTTATGAGGACTTTGAGTTGTTTTATCTCGTCGCCAAATCGGTGCTTAATACTACTCCCAATAATATAACTCAGCTAATATGTTTAAGAAACATTTCCTCATCCTCAAACTTTGAGATTATTATTCAAAAGGTTTCTCTTATACAAGATAGTACTCAAACTCCTCATGACCTCATTTGGAAATCAATGTTTCCTCTCATTTTAATTGTAAAAACATTTACTCTTGGGAATACTTAGTGCCCATATATTCATTTAAAAAAATAAAACTCAACTCTCCTCATTCTCATACTAAAGTACTCAAGTCTAAAAACACATTTTAAAAGTTTTGCAAAAACACTTCTCAATTGACTCAATAAACTTCCTCGACTTTACTCTTAACTCTATCTTGAATTTGAATTATGAATTATGAAGTCAAGAGTTATGACTTCGATAAACATTATCTTGCAAAAGTTAATGAAGACTTTAAGTGTGGATATCAAGTAGAAAACATAGGTACGATTTGAGGAAACGCACACGAAAAGAAGGATGAAAGGGTAGGGGACCTAGCGACCCTGGCGACCTGAGTGGCGCGGGGCACCAGCCCCTAAACTACATAAATAGGTTTGGGGCGCACTGTGTGGCAAATCGCCCCACCTCTTTCCCAGATTTTTGACAAAAATTCTTACTTCAATTTCATGCCTAACTCCCCTAGAATCGAACGATTTCCCTCAAATTCTTTTGGAATCTTAGACCCAACATAATTACAACAAAATCCACCCTAAATTACTCAAGTACAATACTCAAACACAAGATCCTCATAAAAAAAACTCAATGAAACCTCATATCAATGAATGAAACACAAACTTTAGGAAACTCATCAAAAACTCGATATTCCCAAACTTATGGATGAAATTCACAAAAGGAACTCATGATTGGCGTGTGGCTGAACGAACCCAACATGATGAAAACTTACATACCTTGTTAGGATCGAATACCTCGCGAAAACCCATTGCAAGAAATCCTTGAGCACTTGACTCTTTTCCTTTCTTTCTCCCTGGAACTTCTCTCTAATACCCTAAGTGTATTTTAAAATTATGAAAATTTACCCAAATCAGTTTAGACCCCTAAAATATAACTAAAAAAGTTTAAAGGTGATGGAGTAAAGAAAAGACCAAAATACCCCTCATTAATTCGAGTAAATTTCCTTAACTGGACTAGCTGACTCCAAACGTACATGTCTCTCTCATCCAAACTTGAAATATAGCAAACTCGGTGGCATTGGAAAGAGGATTCAAAGACTTTCATTTGATATCTTATGGGCCAGATAACTCAACTTGTACTGAAAGTTTTGGTCATTTGATGTTGATCTAAAAGTCACAACTTAAGCTTAACTTCAACAAATCTCAAATTATCTCTTTCCAAATTATTTCTTTCTAAATTTAGCTCTTTCTAAGACTGAGGTGTTACATTAGAAGTTACTAAGCCAAAATAATCATACATTTACCCTCATCCCAGTTACAAGCCTTGAAAGACATTGGTGATTTTGATTAAGCCGAATGACAAATTAATTGGAAAATACGGGCTAGCATATGGGTAGAATCATGCATGTGTTTATCTTTGATAGTGTGAGAGTTGATTTTGATTCCTTAAGTCTTAAATTTTGTTAAACCTTGTGTGGGCATGGAATCATTGTTGATGTGAGGGCATTGGAATACTCTTGTTGAGATTGAATTTGCATTTGAAGCAAGCATTTTGAGCTTGAATTCTATTTAACTTTAGTGCACAATTAAGTACTGCTTGTGAAGATTGAACCTCATGTACATTCATGTTGAGTCTCAAGTAGTACTATTTGTAGACATCTCTATTGAACTGATTGATCTTGGATTTTACTTGAGGACAAGCAAAAGTTTAAGTTTGGGGTGTTGATGAGTCGGGTATTTCGACTCATTTAGTGCTTAATATTTAGGGATTTAGTGTCCTCAATGCCTATGTTATGTTCATACCTAATGTTAAAATGTTAATATGCAGCAATGAAAGCAAAAGAGCAAGGCAAGGACATTATGAGGCAAAAAAGAGCGTAAAAGCTGAAAAAGTTGAAGGAAAGGAAAGCTGGTACTCGCCAAAGCAACTCGACATGCCGAGTGGACCTTCAGCTCGCCTAAAATTCCATCATGCTATCCCTTGGACAATACCAACTTGGCGAGAGAAGGAGTAGGTCGGCGACACGCCAAAGGGATCGGCGATGCCGACCTAGCTCACCGAAGATTATAGAAACATTAGTAGAAAATCCACCACAAGAAGGCGAGAAGAGAAGCATTCGGCGCATCGTCGATCAAGTCGGTGAGTGCGACTAACTTCGCCGAGTTGACTCCATGCTAAAATTCTGAGAATATATAAATGCAATTTTGAAAAGAAGAAAGGAGAGCTGAAAAACTTCCCATATTGTTCACTGCTGGGTTTTTGATATTTTACATTCTAGATCAATGTTTTACATTTTGGATCAAGGTATTAAAGATTGTGAGATTTTTAGCTTTAATTTGAGCATTTGAAGACTTGTGGATTGTTACCCAAACTGATGGAAAACATCGTTAGTAATGATTTCTTATTTTTTACTATGTTTGGCTAAAAACCCCATTCTTGGGGGTGTGATTATGTAGTTGAATGCATTAATTAGCTAATGGGTATTGTTATTTACTGATTTTATTATTATTTTGAAGTGGGTCCAATTAATAGTTCGTGGTTTGATTGAGGAATTTTAGTTGCAAATGTAATTCTAGCTTAGTACTCTATACTTGCTTGGAAAAGAAGTGTTAGAGTTGAATTGTTAGTTGATGAGTGTAGTGATTGTGTTGTTATGGATCTAGCTTAAGAAAGTGGGGTTGAATGCAATCTTGCAAATCTAGCTTGAAAAGGTAGATTGATTAAGGTAATGGGTTGTTAAACTGTTTTGTGCTCGTTGAGGTTCGAAAGAACTCACTTGATTCGCAATAGTTGATTGAGAAATGACTGTTGCACCAAAAACCTAGCCTACCCACTGATATTCAATAACTTTGAGTAACTCGTAATCACCCATTACGCGAAATTAACATTCAATTTATCACACTCCCAAGAAACCTTCTTTTTTTTCTTACTTCCTGTGTTAGTAGTCGTAAATTTGTTATTCAAATCACCACATTTGACATTAATTGTCATAACCTTGTGATTTAATTTATTGTTGTGAAATTTATACATATACAAACGATTAGAGCACCATTTTACTTCTTAATCGAATTCTTTATCGTATCACTCCCTGTGGGATCGACCCCATCTCTTAATTGAGTTTATACTTGTTAACGACCGCCTACACTTAGAATAGGATGAAGTGCAGTTGAGCGTTATCACTCACCTAAAATGAACTAAAATTAAGGAGCTATTCTAATGTTGAGGCAAGCGGTGATTACCCGAGCTCTCTATTGAAAAACATGAGGCAATTACCCATGTCACATGATGTAAGGACAACAGGCGATTACCCATGTTTCTTTAAAGTATAAAATGAATATGATTAAGAACTATTCCATAGAAGTTAAGCTACTTAGTTTGGAAAGTGGGACACCCCTTTTCGGTGTGGAAGACACTGGATTCCTGTTAATAGCTCATATGGTCTTTTATGTCGGTTCAGGCTACTTCCCATAAGCAAGCTATGATGAACTAAGGTTACTTCAAGAATTACCTCACAAGTGACTTAAGATGATGTCTAGTTGCATTGACCATGTTTTATGACTTATGCTTTGTAGTTCCTTTACGATTTAGCTTGGTCATTGAAATATATGAAAATTTCCCTTGTCTCATATTTTCAAATGTTTTATGTATGGCTATCATACTTTGTACATATTTTGTACTAACGCATACTCTTTCCTACATTTCCCAAATGTAGGGACCGACCTTACATATTTGCACTTTCGTGGCTAGGGATCTCATATAGATTATTGAAGATTGGTAAGTCCTTATCACTGGAGGACCGAGCTTGATTTCTTTTTATCATTACTTTCAGTTTTGAACTTGATGTACATGCTATGCTCCGATAAACTCTCATGTACTAGATGACTTTGAGACGATGTTTAGACTTCCACTTTTCTCTATAAAACTTTGATATGTTGAAACTGTCTTTTAAATCTCTTTATTCTATTATCTTGTATGATGAAACCTAAGTGGCTTGTATGGGTCCTCTCAGGGTCTTATACGCTATGTTGAGCCTATGGGCTACCTTGGTTCGTGATTAGTTACCCACAATACAACGACTTTAAATCGCAAAAATCAATGAAATCCCATTCCAAATTGACCTTCAAATCAACAATTTTCGATTTCTATTCTTTGGGTTTAAAAACTCAACTTATTGGATAGAAATAATGAAATATGAAAGGAATATTATTGGAAAAAGAGTAAAATAGGATTAAAAATATGTATCCAGTACCTCAAACCAAGTTTTCTAGCTCCCAAAAAGTCAAAAATACAAAATGGGTTTAATTAGATTTTTAACTTAGCGATTTCATCACTAAAACCCATTCTATCGTCACTACAGGTACACACCAACAACATTGGAAACATCTATTTGATCCTCAAATCTCATTCAGAATTCTATAAACACAAAACAATAGTGCAAATTCATCATAAAACATATTTTGGAACAAATGGAATTGTCGGATTTCAAAGAAATATATGGTTATGACCAAAATACCCACTATGAACCTATTTAGGCCAAAAATTCAATTCTTTTACCTAAATATCCAAATTACAACCTAATGTATTGGGACTCTAACCGATTACCTTACTAGATCAAACTAGATGTTTCAAACTCAATAAAACTAACGGAAGCTCCATACAACGCTCGTAACTCATAATGTTGACCAAAGTCAACCAGATAGAAAATTCTTAACAAAAAAGGGGAAATATAACCAAAAACACACCCGATCACATCGAGGACCACACCAACCATTCCCACAACCCAAACTAAGCATGAAAAAACTAAGAGAAAGGTCAAAATTACCATTTCATAATTAAAATTAAATTCACAAGAAATGTGATATTACACTATCTATCACTAAAACACATGTTCATCCCCAAATGAAAATAAAAAAAATTAAATACTTGAAAGAGTGAAAAACTAAGGGTATCTATGACGGATGTCAGACTCCACCTCCCGCGTTACCTCATCAATAGATCGGTGTCACAAATGCACCTTCACACAATCAATATACTTGAATCTCAACTTTCTTGTCTGCCTATCCAAGATAGTAATTGGCTCTTTCTCGAAGAACATACTTTGATCCAAAGCAACATAATCCCACTAAATCACATGAAAATCATCATGATGATATCGCTTAAGCGTCGAAACATGGAAAATGGGGTGAACCGATGAAAGGCAGGGGGTAAAGCCAACATATAGACTAACTCTCCACACTTTCGCAAAATCTCAAAAGGTCCAATGAACCGCAAACTGAGCTTTCCTTTCTTTCCAAACCATATCACACCCTTGTTGGGTGACATCTTAAGCAAAACCAGCTCAACAATAGCAAAGGACACATCCCGAACACGCCTATCTGCATAGCTCTTTAGCCAACTATGTGCATTCACAAGGTGCTGTTGATTCATCTTCACTCAATCCATGGACTCTCTAAAGAAATCATTGCCTCAAGATCGAACTCCAAATGAATCAAATTAAAAAATGAGAGATCTATACCTCTTCCTATGCAAAGCCTCAAGGTGTTCCATTTGAATGATGGAATGGTAACTATTACTATAAGCAAACTCAAAATGAGGTAGGGATTTTTCCCAATGACCAGCAAAGTACATGACACAAGCCCAAAGAATATCCTCAAACAGTTGAATAGTCTGCTCAGACTGACCATCGACATAAGGATGTAAAGCGGTACTTACCTCAAGCTTGGTATCTATTTGATACTACATAGAACTTGAGAAATGTGAGGTGAACTGGGTACCTCTGTCAGACACAATCTCATGAATGTAGATTTTGGCTAACTACTTCGCATTATAACTATTCTTGACGGAAATGACATGAGTTAACTTAGTCAATTGTTCCACTATCACCTAAACATAATCATGCTTATCCAAAGCCAAGGGTAATCGAGTCATAAAGTCCATAGTAATGTGCTCCCACTTCCATTCAGGAATGAGAATCCTTTACATCGTACCGTTCGGTGTTTGATGCTCATACTTTACTTGTTGACATTTCAAACACTTGGCTACAAAGTCCACAATGTCTCTCTTCATATCACACATAATATAGTGTTTCTTTAGTTCATGATACATCTTTCGTGTCCTCGGATGGATATAATACTTTGAGCACTGGAACTCCTCCAATATCCTACGCAACCAACCACCCACTCTAGGCACACAAATATTACCACTAATCCTCAAAACTCCCTCGAGATCAAGAGAAGCTGACTTAGCTTAACCTTTTAATACTTTGTCCTGAGTCACTCTCAAGTTATCATCTTCACACTGGTGGGCAGGAATCCAATCCATCAAAGTAAACCTAGGTTAAACAAAGGCTAAACACAGTGAGTTGTAGAAATATCAAGTCGAACCAACTGTTTAGCCAATGAATGAATCTCCAAGGCCATAGGTCTCTCATCTGCCTTAAGAAAGGCTAAGCTACCCATTCTAGGAGTCTTCTGACTTAAAGCATCTGCTACCACTTTGCCTTTCTTGGATGATAAAGAATGGTAATGTCATAGCCTTTTAACAATTTCAACCATCTACACTGCCTCATGTTAAGATTTTGCTGAGAAAAGAGATACTTAAGGCTAAGATGATCAGTAAAGATCCCACAATGCACACCTTAGAAATAATGCCTTTATAACTTCAAAAGCAACACCATTATCACTAACTCTAAATCATGAGTAGGGTAGTTCTTGTCATGTACCTTCGACTATTGAGAATCAATAAATATCCTCATACTATCATCCTTCTTATTCACAAATAAGATTGGTGCTCCCCAAGGTGATACACTAGGTCGAATAAATCCTTTCTGCAATAAGTCCTCCAATCTAGCCTCTAATTCCATCAACTCCGCCAGAGACACCTAGTAAAGAGAGATGGAAATAGGCTTAGTGCTCGGTTTCAAGTCAATAAAAAAATAATTATGACGTTCAGGTTGAACACCTGGTAAGTATCTAGGAAACACACCCATGAACTCTCTTACAACTCTCGTGGCCTCCAAAGGGGATGGATCTTTAGAAAGATCGCAAATATGGGCCAGATAAGATAAGCATCCCTTCTCCATCATACAACGGGAACAAAGAAATAATATCTCTCCCTTCAGATACGAACTCAATGCACTCTTCCATACCAATCAAGGTAAACTGGGTAAGCTAAGGTCACAGTCTTAGCATAACAATCAAGGTCCGTGTGATAAGAAGACACCTAATCCATACCCAATATCACATCAAAGTCAATCATATCAAGAAAAATCAGGTCTACCCGAGTGTCATTATCAGACAATTTCACTACACACCCTTGATACACACAATCAAGCACTAAGAAATTTCCTATCGGGGTAGAGACACTAATAATCACAAAAAGGTACTCAAAAACATGATAAATACCCACAACAAAATAAGTAGACACAAAAAAATAGGTCGACCTGAGATCAAATAATAAGGTAGCAACACAACGACAGACTGGAACGGTACATGTGATCATTACATCTGAAACCTCTGCCTCAGATCTACCCTGTATAGCATATAACTGTAGCAAAACAATGACTGACTGGAACGGTACATGTGATCATTACATCTCAAGCCTCTACCTCAGATCTACCATGTATAGCATAAAAGTGTATGTGGTCACCACTAGTCGAAGAGCACTACACGCACCACCTCAAGCTCCCTGAGCTCCACCTTTGGTGCCCTTGGCACCCTTTTCTACCACTTTGAGAAGTATCTCATACCACTGTAGCTAGTGTAAAATGAGTAGCTTGTGACCTAGGCTAGTAGAAGAAGCACGTATCGGTCAATCCTTTGCCTTGTGCCCAAACTCCTCGCAAATAAACCACTACAGAGACCATAACCCCACTGAAAGTAACCAGAAGAGTCTTCATGCTCTACCTGACATGAGGACCCACTATGTGTATCCTAATCTATTGACTAGGATGGGATCCACTAATGCTATCTAAAATTTGAACCTGAATGGCATCCTACATTAGTCTACCCTGATAACCCTATGAGCCATGACCTAATTAATCTATACATCTAATCGTAATTAGCTACATACTCAGAAACTAATAAGGATCCTTACTTTAATCTACTGAACTCATCCTTGCGTTGATCACAAAGGTTGTAGGGAACAATCCTCTGAAGGAACACCTCGGTAAAGAGTTGATCTCCACCACTCCTGACAACTCCTGAAAACCGATAAGAAGTCTAACATAATCCATGGCTCTTTAACATACCATGGTTGAACAACCTTTTGCGAAACCAACTAAAAAGCATAAGCCTTCTCTCAAAACTCTTTTTCTCGGCAACATACATCATTGAACTATCAAAAATTTATGGAGTTGCAAATATCGAAGGTGCCAAAGAAGGTACTGAAGCTGAACTACGAGTCTGAAATCCCTTACTAGGAACCTAAATTGGTGGTGTAGCACATACTTTAATAGGAGAATCTGTAGTGCTCGATGGATAAAAGAAGTAGGGGTACTATCAAATCTAGCCAATAACCTAACAATTAACTACTGAAGCATCGAGCACTAGCGGGAACAACATGAGGTTGGGCTAGTTCCCTCACCTTAGTCTATTTTTGAATAACATCATCATGCTCAAATACGAGCTCAGGCAATGCCTCTCTAGCTCATCATCGAGTAGGAGCCTCCTTCTCGAACCTGATATTCACCCCTTAACACATAAATAATTGATTAGAGGTTTATAACATTTGATATGAATAACTCACATGATAAGGAATCAAAGAAAAGGAATTCATCCTACTAGGTATCTTGTAACCTCACGAAGATAGGTACAACCGTTTTCGTCCTGATCGATAATAATTTACTAGATGCCCTATTTTTTAACTTATGGTACTGGTGAACCTAGTGCTCTGTTACCAATTCGTCATGACCCAAAAGCCAAGGTCATTATGGCACACACCCCGTGAACTCCAAAATGGTGTGTAAGAAGAAATAATCAAACATACAAGTCTCTCGAAGGAAAGTCAAGCCACGATGATAGAAAAACAACAAAGAATATCCCAAAACATAGTAGCATAATTATAAAGAGCATCTAGTTCATTTCTAGAATCTAAAATACATCTCAAGTCTTTGAAAAAAAAGTTAAAGGCTTTAAATAATAGAAGGAGACTAATGGTGATCTGCAAAATAGGATCTCACCACAACTCCAAAAGAGAGAACTCTGGTGGATCTAGTCAACTTATACATGGCTCACCCTAACTAGGATCTCCATCAAAGGGATAAAAAAAGTAGGGGCTGAGTACAATCCACAAGTACTTAGTAGGCTTGACCGACTAAGAAAGAGGAATTAATCAACTTATGAAGTATACTAAGGAACACTTTAACCTACATACAGAAAAGTCCCATTCCGTCATCAATGTCACCAATTAAAAATGAACAACATGAGTAAAGTAAACATATAAGGTCACAAAAATTCCCATATCACAGACAAGTCAAGCAATTCAAATGATTAATGCAACGCAATGAGATGATGCAATGATGTGGTTGTACACAGGAATCAACGTTGTTGCACAACCTATCGTATACACCCTATCGAGCTCGGGATCCGAGAAAATTACCTATGAGGGACTCCCAGTCTATATACGTCATGACCCGAGAGCCCTAGTCGTACCACGACGTACTCGACCCCGAAGGGGTCTAATACAAGCCTCATAGAATTCTTGAATATAAGAACATAGGAAAATAAAGGAGAATTAAAAACGTTCTTTACAATCAATGATATTTCCATTAAAAGCAAGCGGAAGACGTTCTAGACTTTATATACTATGTCTCAAACCATCTAATACTTAGCCCATACTAAAGCTTTACCATAAACTAAAAGACATAAAGGAACAAAGTAGGTATTGCCCTCGAAACTATGAGGACTCACCAGGTCTTCAACTTCAAGCACCTTAGAAACCTATCCTTCAAGCATAGAATACTAATATCTCCAAACCCTACACTTTGGTAAGAAGGGAGAAGAAATACTAGTTAGCACATTAGATGTACTAAGTATGGAATCCATGTAAAAACATGCTTAAAAGAACATCTTAGTTTGAAAGTCATGATATATGCTATTCTAGTAAAAGTTCATGAACATTGATAAAGGAGGCATATATAAGTCACAACCAACATGGAAGTCACATTTTCACATTAGAACATAATCCACATATGAACCTTTACCTTCACCTTAAGCCTTCACCTCAAGTAACCCTCAAGCTATACTTTGTGCAATGTATGGATAGCGTCCCATACCACCATCCACACCAAAGTACCACCTTAAGGTCACCAAAACTGAACATACCATTCAACCTTTCCATCTTCACACAATAAAGCATACAAGAGACATAAACATTTCATAAGTAACATCATCACATTAAGACCAACATCTAGGACAACACTAAGTCATACTTGTGCAAGGTGCAAGTAGCATCCCATACTACTACTCACACTAAGTACTCTTTTGAAGTCACCATAGACAAGGCACATTCATACTCAATAAGTCATAACAAGGAAGCAACTCATAATAAAATCCAAGTATTGCATGAAACTTCACATTAGACATATAAGAATTTAAGTCACCCATTCTTCATTTGCTTCATTAAGAACACCTTCATTCATTAGACATTAAGCCAACATTATTATTAATATTATCATAAGATCTCATTCATTTCAATTAACATTATAAAGGAACACACCATGACCTCTCTCAAAGCCTACTTGTGCAATGCATAGATGGCGTCCCATACCACCACCCATACTAAGTAGTGCATCCTTGAGAAGCCATAGTTAATTAGTTCGCGGGGGTAAGCCTTAACCGACATAGACCATGAGAGCTTGACATGGAATCCTGGTGTCACCCTCATCGGATAAGGGATTCCTACTTGCCTAAGGTAGGAGCATTCATTTTAGCTTAACTAGATCAACTAGCTATACCTATGTGGGCACATAGTTATGGGATTGGGAGATTGCTACTAGATACCTCGCCTCAACTCACGGATGAGAATCCATCTCAAGAGGTTGCTACTAGATACCCCGCCTCAACTCACAGAAGAGCATTCACCCCAATTCATATCCACTCAGTGTTTGGCATTATTTCCCATGTAGTACTTGACATTGATTTCATTAGTTCATTATGAGATAAGGGATTGCTTCTAGATACTCCACCTCAACTCCCGGATGAGTATCCATCCCAACCTAACATTCATTCATTGGAAATGTCATAGAATCAAAGATGAGAATAGCCTTTTACCTAAGAATCCCATATTGTGAGAAAGTCCTTTCAAAATATGTCTTTTCTTTCATTAGAGTACAATTGAGAATAGCCTTTCAATAGACTCAACATTCATTAACATTATCATAGAACTTTATTCCTTAGGCATTCGTGAGTGTGTGTGAGTATGTGAGAATAGCCTTTCACATATAGTCTCATCATTCATACTATTGCCTTATAAACATGATTATAACTCATTCATAAGGACCACACTTATAATTCTAATCATATTCATACATTAACCATTCATTCATTCATGAGTGTCACATTGAGAAATAGCCTTTCAGTAATAACACATTTACATTCTAGACAAGATCATCATTCTATCATTTGAATCCCATGCATATCCTTCACATCACATTCATATATAAAACATCATGATAATACTTCAAGTACTCACAATGTGCCTTCAAGGCCATGATCACATTGTACATAATAAGTAAACAGCTCCACCTTTCAAGTGGATCAATATACAAAGTAAGTAAACACCTCCACCTTTTAAGTAGATCAATAGCTCAAGCATAATTCTAACTCAACATGAAATTAGGTCATCACTTGCCCTTTCAAGGCCATGATCATAAGTCACAACAAACCTTTAAATAATATAATTAGGCATGAATAGTGATTCAATTCAACAATCTAAAAATTTAGGTATAATCCATCAACATTCATTCATGATCATCAAACCCACTTCACAAGGTACAATTTAGGAATTGAGAGAATTCACGGGTTCGTATATTATTTTCATTATAAATATTCAATTAAACACTAATAAAATCATAATTTGTCATTGGAAACCATTTGCAAACGTTTGATGAATGAACCCATGAGATTGAGTGAAAACCTAGATTTTCATGGTTTGAAATATTCTTTGAATTCGCTCCTTGAATGGAAAATTAGACAAGGATCAAGAACACCATACCTTTTACTTGAAGAATCCCACGAAAATTCCTTGAAAACTTGAGGAATTTGACCTTGAGATCTTGAAGTCTTCACCTCCCATGGAGGTTTCTTGAGAGAGACTTTTGGAGGGGAAGAAAGGTTTTGATTTGGGGTTTTTGAATAATGAAATCTAAAATAGGGTTTAAGTGTTTTAATACTCTTAAAATATGTTAATAAACCTAAAATAACAGTCCAAACACTTAACTAGCCAAGGGAGGAATTTACCAAACCACCCTTGGCTTGGATGTGTCTTGACAGCACACACAGGTGCAAACGACGCCCCAGACTCACGGACTGTGAGTCCATTCACCAACCGTACTGCTGGTCCTTGGTCTGGGGCTGGGTCTTGGCAAAGAGGGGGCTTGACCTACAGATCAAGACCATGAGCCGTAGATTAATCTACTGGCCGTGGATTGCATCCGTGGTTCACAAGGTTTTGGCAGCTTTTTGCTTTGAGGGGCAGCCTTGGGGTTAGGCTTTAGGGTCCCCCTGAAGGACCCTTGGTTGGTCCTTGGGGGGTAGTACCTTGATGTTTAACCCCTATAACCCTCAACCATAGCTCGGGACAACATAGAACAACATGAAATCTCTTTCAAACCTCACATCAAACTCAAACACACACAGGTTAGGCTCTAGTTTCACTTATTCACTTATTCACTTTTAGGGTCGTTACATTATCCCCACTTAGGAACATTCGTCCTCGAATGACACTTAAAACACATTAAGAGAAAACGACTCAAGACTAGCAGCCCATCATTCAGGCAATCATCATAAACAATGCACAAAACAAGGAGGAAACCTCCACTCCATATCAAACAAACTCCATACAATTCAAGAAAGTAGGAACTACATGTACAAACTCATTATGCAACAAAACTTCGCATTCTTCATTTCATTGAAGGAACTTCTTTCACCAAATCACATCATGCTCATCATAACATCATTAAGCACATTTAAGAAATTTTCTCATAAAAGCACATTTAGGCATGTTCAACATTTAACCTCATGAAGCATGTAAGTAACTCATAATAAATGCACATTCACATGAGGAACATAATTCATGAAAACTCATTTTCTCATTCAATCAAGAATTCATTAAGAACATGTATAACATAAGGAGGCCATGGAAACACAATATCACACATGACTCAAAAAACATGAAACAAGCCAAGAAAGAACTCTTTGTCCTAGGCTTGAATAGGCACATAAAGAAAGAGGTAAGGATATCAAAACTATCAACAACCTTACTACTCAACATACTATCCCCCACTTAGGAGCAAACACAACTAAGGAACCTTAACAAGAAATTCACAACCATAAGGAACTATCAACAAACCGGTGCTTGTAAACTAGGAAGGTCCTCATTAAGCATCTCTTACTCACGACAACATTACCAACACCACTCAAGGTCTCATATGGGTCTACCACACCGGGTCTAAACTCCTCAAACTCACTACATCTCATAAGGTGAGAACATCAAGCAAGCCTAACTCATGAGCATCAAAGATACTCAAAGACCTTACCATCAAGGTACATTCTCCCCCACTTGGGAGAAAACTTATACTTGCTCTTTCAAACTTTACTTCTCTCCATTCTAAGGTCGGAGCAAAACATCTCTAAACCTTCATACTCATCACTTCCCACCTAGGCATTTCTAAAACACCACATTTCATCAACTCCTTCAACATACCTCAAGACTCATCATGACTAAGTCGGGTTCTACCAACAACACACATAACAATAAGGAAACCCATTCATACTAAAGTTAACACTACAATATATCATCTCAACTCTATCAAGTCACATAGCGTAATTGGCCTCACAACCAACCTTACTCCTGCACACCTTCTAACATACTCCTTCAAGTGGTCATACACTAAAGACCATAGGATAAGGAACTAGAGGGAGACATTATAGAGCTAAACTCTATGGCACGACTTGAAGAATGAAGAAGTGAGACTTTCTTAACACCCAATAGCCTCATATTCATAATGTGGCGCGCTTCACATTATGAACAAGACTCTACTAGATGTGGTTTGAGACATCCTAAGACCATTCCAAAATCTTGTGCTCTGATACCATATTTTTCCCGACCCGAGAGAACCCCCTAGTCGTAACACGGCGTACTCAATACCAAAGGGGTCTAATACAAGCCTCATAGCATTCTTGAACATAAGAACATAGGAAAATAGAGAAGAATTTAAAACTTTATTTACATCCGAAGACATTTCCATTAAAAGAATGCGGAAGACTTTTTCGACTTTATATACTCTGTCTCAAACCATCTAATACTTTTCATACAACAATGACACTTAGCCCATACAAAAGCTTTAACATAAACTAAAAGGCATAAAGGAACAAAGTGGGTATTGTCCTCGAAACTATGAGGACTCACCAAGTCTTCATCTTCAAGCACCTTGGAAACCTATCCTTCAAGCATAGAATACCAATATCTCCAAACCCTACACTTTGGTAAAATGAGAGAAGAAATATGGGTTAACACATTATATGTACTAAGTATGGAAGCCATGCAAAAACATGCTTAAAAGGACATCTTTGATTGAAAATCGTGATATATACTATTTTAGTAAAGTTCATGAACATTGATAAAAGAGGCATAATATAGGTCACAACCAACATACAAGTCACATTTTCACATTAGAACATAATCCACATATGAACCTTTACCTTCACCTTAAGCTTTCACCTCAAGTAACCATCAAGCTATACTTTGTGCAATGTATGGATAGCGTCCCTTACCACCATCCACACCAAAGCACCACCTTAAGGTCACCAAAAGTGAACTTACCATTCAACCTTTCCATCTTCACACAATAAAGCATACAAGAGACATAAACATTTCATAAGTCACATCATCACATTAAGACCAACATCTAGGACAACTCTAAGTCATACTTGTGTAGGTGCAAGTAGCATCCCATACTACTACTCACACTAAGTACTCCTTTGAAGTCACCATAGACAAGGCACATTCATACTCAACAAGTCATAACAAGGAAGTAACTCATAATACAATCCAATTAAAGCATGCATCTTCACATTAGACATATAAGAATTTAAGTCACCCATTCTTCATTAGCTTTATTAAGAACACCTTCATTTATTAGATATTAAGCCAACATTCTTATTAACATTATCATAAGAGCTCATTCATTTAATTTAACATTATAAAGGAACACACCATGACCTCTCTCCAAGCCTACTTGTGCAATGCATAGATGGCGTCCCATACCACCACCCATACTAAGTAGTGCATCCTTGAGAAGCCATAGTTCATTAGTTTGTGGGGGTAAGCCTTAACTGACATAGACAATGAGAGTTTGACATGGAATCCCGATGTCACCCTCACCGGATAAGGGATTCCTACTTGCCTAAGGTAGGACCATTTATTTTCGCTTAACTGGATCCACTAGCTAGACATATGTGAGAACATAGTTATGGGATAGGGAGATTGCTACTAGATACCCCGCCTCAACTCATGGATGAGAATACATCTCAAGATGTTGCTACTAGATACCTCGCCTGAACTCACGAATGAGCATCTACCCTAATTCATATCCACTACGTCCTTGGCATTATTCCCCACATAGTACTTGACATCCATTTCATTAGTTCATTATGGGATAAGGGATTGCTAATAGA
Source organism: Solanum raphanifolium (assembly GCA_036250405.1). NCBI lineage: Eukaryota > Viridiplantae > Streptophyta > Magnoliopsida > Solanales > Solanaceae > Solanum > Solanum raphanifolium. Next base: position 9,877 of record JAJOOE010007517.1, on the reverse strand, counting down.
TACTCCGCCTCAATTCCCGGATGAGTATCCATCCCAACCCAACATTTATTCATTTGAAAGCTCATATATTCAAAGATGAGAATAGCCTTTCACCTAAGAATCCCATATTGTGGAAAAGTCCTTTCACAACATGTCTTTTCTTTCATTAGAGTACAATTGAGAATAGCCTTCCAATAGACTCAAAATTCATTAATATTATCATAAAACTTCATTCATTAGTCATTCATGAGTGTGTGTGAGTATGTGAGAATAGCCTTTCAAATATAGCCTCATCATTCATACAATTGCCTTCTAAACATAATTATAACTTGTTCATTAGGCTCACACACATATAATTCTAATCATATTCATACATTAACCATTCATTAATTTATGAGTGTCACATTGAGAAATATCCTTTCAATAATAACACATTTACATTCTAGACAAGATCATCATTCTATCATTGAAATCCCATGCATATCTTTCACATCACATTCATATATACAATATCATGATAATACTGCAATTACTCACACTATGCCTTCAAGGCCATGATTACATTGTACATAATAAGTAAACACCTCCACCTTTCAAGTGGATCAATATACAAAGTAAGTAAACACCTCCACATATGAAATTAGGTCATCACTTTCCCTTTCAAGGCCATGATCATAAGTCACCAACAAACCTTTAACTAATATAATTAGGCATCAATAGTGATTCAATTCAACAATCTAAATGAATTTAGGCATAATCCATCAACATTCATTCATGATCATCAAACCCACTTCAAAAGGTACAATTTAGGAATTGAGAGAATTCATGGGTTCATAGAGTATTTTCATCATAAATCATAAATTTAAAACTAATGCAATCATAATTTTTCATTGGAAGCCAATTGAAAATATTTGATGAAAGAACCCATAAGATTGAGTGAAAACCAAGATTTTCATGATTTGAAATCTATTTGAATTCGCTCCTTGGATGGAACATTAGACAAGGATCAAGACCAACATACCTTTTACTTGAGAAATCCCACGAAACTTCCTTGAAAACATGAAGAATTTGACCTTGAGAGCTTGAAGTCTTCACCTCCCATGGAGGTTTCTAGAGAGAGACTTTTGGAAGGGAGGGAAGGTTTTGATTGGGGTTTTTGAATAATGAAATCTAAAATAGGGTTTAAATGTTTTAGTACTCTTAAAATATGTTAATAAACCCAAAATAACCATCCAAACACTTAACTAGCCAAGTGAGGAATTTACCAAACCACCCTTGGCTTGGCCGTGTCTTGACAACATACACAGGTGCAAACGACGCCCCAGACTCACGGACTGTGAGTCCATTCACGGACTGTACTGCTGGTCCGTGGTCTGGGGCTAGGGCTTGGAAAAAAGGGGGATTGACCTATGGAGCAAGATCACGAGCCGTGGATTGCATCCGTGGTTCACAAGGTTTTGGCAGCTTTTTGCTTTAAGGGGCAACCTTGGGATCCCCCTCAAGGACCCTTGGTTGGTCCTTGGGGGTCGTACCTTGACGTTTAACCCCTATAACCCTCAACCATTGCTCGGGACAACATAGGACAACATGAAACCTCATTCAAACCTCACATCAAACTCAAACACACACATGTTAGGCTCTAGTTTCACTTATTCGCTTTTAGGGTCGTTACAACATACCTACTCACAATATCAATATCTCATCAAACTTGCCACCTCAGCATTATCAAGGATATAAAAATGTGTTTGGTTTTTTTCTCAAAAGGAATGTCGACATTTTCTCAATTTTGCAAAAAAATGATATGATGAATGAGGATGGATATATCACAACACATATATAACATAGAGGCAATAATCAACTCAATATGTATCAACTATATAAAATTTTCAAAACTCAGCCAAATCATGATGTACACCCTCATATGAAATAAATAGTGTACAATAGTTTATTTGGAATAAGTGAATTCAATTTAGAAAGCATTTCGTTTAGTCAAAGAATTATAAAGTTTCCAACTTAACCCCTCGCCCAGGCTTTACATGTAAAATAGAATTACATGCCTCTCTCATAGGCTCCTCATGAATCATATACTCTAAAAAAAAAATTAAGGCCTCAACACATACTAAATAAAAACATACTAACTCCCACAAAGGCAGCATAATATATTTATTCCCCCGCTCGGGCAACACAATACAACTCACCGCCTAAAACTATGTTATGATCCCATCCCACAACCTAAGACATAAGAAAAATCAATTACTCAATCCCACTCTAGGAGAATGTAACACCCCGTATTCTAGTAAACCATCTAGGGTTATGTTCGAGGGCTACAAGTGAAGACTAGAGGGCATGAGCCAAGGCAAGGGGGCAAGGGCCAAGGCAAGAGCGAAGTCTGCCCCAAGCTTGTCATGGCACTACCTATGACCACGAGAGATTTCCCGGCTCATGGTGGCCACTACAGATCATGGTGCCACTCATGGTGGTGAGGCAGTGTGCCTCTCAAGGCAGCCCAAGATGGCCTCCTCCACAGGAGCCACTTCATAGCTCGTGAGAGTGGCAGCTAAGGTACCTTCAACTTTTGGGAAGCCAAGCCCTCATGCCAAGCTACTAGACCATTAACCATGAGCAGGACCATAGCTCGTGGTCTTGACCACATCTCATGAGCCTTGTTGTGGTGCCTAGCACCATGCTGCTTAAGTGAGGGCAAAATAGGAAATTCCTTTTTTAGCTAGTATTAAGTGGGGTCATTTTGTATAGACTTTGTACCATTATATAAGTTATTTTAACACTTTAACCACCAATTAAGTCATTATTTCCCAAGACTCAAATCAAATCCCCAAAGTCTCTCCTCTCAAATATTTCTCTCTCTAGAAAACTCAAGAAGAAGAAGAAAAAGAAGAGGGTCAAACTAGGTGAAGTCTCCATTGTTTCAAGCTTGGTAGGATTTGTAATCAAGGTATGATGGCTTATTTATTCATGTATTCCTTTCATCGATGAAGCCTCCATGTTTCCCCCAATTGTGAATATGAATCCCCAATTCTAATTAGGGTTCCTTCCTATATTGTGGGTATTGTTGTATGTTAGTCCAATTTTGTGGATAATGGTTGTTTATGATTGATTATGATGTAATTGCATGTTTTTAGTATGACTATGTGTGTATTCTTGATTAATCTATGATTTTAGGGTGAAATTGATATAGTTGGGTCTTATGCCATGAAAGAGGAAATTGAGGGCTTAGAAGTGATCTCCTAAGTTTGATGAATTACTTTATGAATTACTTGAGATTAGAGTATCTAAATATTAATTTCTTAAAAGTAAAGCTTGTATACATGAATTAATTAGATTAGGGATTATATGATGAATCATTATTAAGTAGTATGGAGATTGAGTTTAATGATGATATATGGCTAGAATTGCTTAAGGATGAAAATGTGGTTAGATTGTCTTTAGAATTAGGCAAATATGGTTACCATGTGCAGTATTGCTTGAGAGTAAGGCTTGTAGTATGAATGTGAGTTTTAGGGATTTAAGGGTAAGAGCTAATATGAATGAACTAAGAATGTTAAGGCTTTAAGAGTGAAGTTATTATGTATGTTGATTTTTATAAGGTATTATTGTGGAAGGACTTCACCCACTTGACCTATATTATGACTATATGTGATCATGTATGTAATTGATTTGATTGCTTGAATTGTGATTATATCCATGTCTAATGTAGTCATCCTAGATATGTTGATTTAATATGAGCTTTGACCCTTGAAAGGGTAATGTATGATATTATGCATGTTTTATGAGACTTATGTATATGCTTTAAGAACCCTTTTTTGAGTTAGGTGATTATGACTATGATGTAATGGTGGTGTTGTTCAAAGGCTACCCTCATATACACACTTATGCATGACTATGAATGAAGTGTCCAGGATTATGATAATGTTGTTGTGTTGATTGAATGGTTATTCTCATGAACATATGATGAATATGATGTGAAAGGTTTTCTCGCAATATGATGATTCTAAGGTTGAAAGGCTTTCTCACCTAATTGAATCTAACACGAACATGTAGACATGGACGGTGAAAGGTTATTCTCCCACATGATCTAATGAGCTATCCTAATAAAACAAGTTAAGGCTTAACAAGTACTCCATGGGAATTTTTGTTAGCACTGAATTGATATTGAATATGAGATGAAAGCTTTTACATCAGTTGAGTCCATCTTTCCAAATGGGTTCCTTCTACGTCAGTTGAGTCCGGGTCCCCAAAACATGTATCTCATGAGATGGAAACCTTCTACCACAGTCGAGTATGGGTTTCTAGTACCAATCTCCATATCCCATAAATTACGTGCCCCCATAGGATATTTAGCTATTGGATCCACCTAAAGCTAACACGCCATGGTCTTACCTTAGGCAATTAAGACAACCCTTTTTGGTGTGGGTAACACCGGATTCCATGATAAGCTCACATGGTCTATGTCGGTTAAGGCTAATTCCTACTATCCCAATAAGGCTATGAAATATGAACTATGGTTACTTGAGGAGCTTTACTTAGCATGGTGAGATTATGGGATCTTACTCAGGCATTGCACAAGTATGCTTTGAGGGTATTCATGGTATGTTCTCTTATGTTATGATGATCTACGTAATGAATATGCTTATGACTTGTGGTTGTGATGTATTCTTGGTTGGATGGTAGCTTGAAAGGCCCTTACGATACATGTGTAACTAAAGGTGAATGTTCCCTTGTCTATGAAAAATACGCTAAGGATGAGGTCAAATGGTAAGTATGAATATGTCTAAGTGCTGACTATGTATATGGACCATGCTTTATGATGCTTGCACTATGTCTATTTTGGATATTATGCTTATTATTAGATTGTTATCTCTTACGTTTATAACCTATGTCTCATGATGATGTCTCTTATACTTATGACTTATGTTATTGTCTCTTATGGTTAAGGTATATGTCTTATGTTAATTAATGCCTCTTATATGATTATGTTGATGATTTATGCTAGCCATCATATTTAGTACATTATGGTACTAACACATACTTTTGCCCACATTCTTATCAAATGTATGGTTTGGCAATATTGAGTTCCATTCTCGTGGATAGGTTCTAGTAGAGCAAAGGAGTTGAAGACTTGGTGAGTCCTCATAGCATCGAGGATGTGATTACCTTTCTTTTATGCCTTTCTTTTATGTTCTAGACAATTGTATGGGCTGCGTCCCAAAGTTTTATTCAATTGGTTTTATATGGTTTGAGACAAAGTGTTATAGACTTCCACATGTTTTTATAAAAGACTTCGATTGTTATGAAAAATGTTTTAAATTTTCGCATCATTTCTATTATCTTATGTTATAATATGCTAAGGGGTTTGTATGAGACCCCTTCAGGGTTGAGTACACCTTTTTACATCTATGGGGTACCCCTGGGTCATGACATAGAAGGATAGCCAAACCTACCTGAAGGATGAAACTTCACCAGAACAACTCTACCAAAGCAAATTTTCAACCACATGCTAACCAAAATGATCCCCAACTGTCAAGAATGGAATTAGTTTATCAAAAGGAGTCCAATGATACCCATATTGATATAATTTGTAATGGGGGTAAAACACATCAAAAATTACTTCAAAAATCAATATGGTAAAATCAGATTTTTAGTTGAAAATCAAGTTCTACAAGCCAAGAATAGTTCATGGTTGAAAATCCCATTAAAAACAAGTAAGAATCGAGAATTTCATACTTTTCCTACTTGGGGAGAAAAACCCCAAAACCCACATTTGAAATGTGGTCAAACGAGAATTTTCAGAAAAAACATTGTCACAATCAGTTTGCCAACAATACAAGGACCTTAGAACCCGAAAACCAATGAAAACCCATTCCTAATCGACCTTCAAATCAACAATTTTTTATTTCTCTACTTGGGGGTTTAAAACCTCAACTTAATGGATATAAATCATGTAATTTGAAAATGATATTCTTGGGAAAAGAGTGAAATAGGGTTAGAAATACGTACCCAATGATTATGTAAGAAAAACGCATCAAAATCATCTCAGGCCGAGTTTTCTAGCTCCCAAATTGTCAAAAAGACAAAATGGATTTGAATAGATATTTAACTCAGCGATTCCATCACTAAAACCCATTTTTGGTCACTTAAAGTCTATTTTTAGCCACTAAAATTGTGCACCAGCAACCTTCAAGACCCTCAAAAACCATTCATAATCCTATAAACACAAACCAATAATGCAAATACTTCATAAAATATGTTTTGAAACCAATGAAATCATCAAATTTTTAAAAAAATATTATTATGACCGAAATACCCCTGAAAACCCATTTAGACAAAAAATTCAACTTTTTACCTAAATATCTAAATCACAACCTAAGGTCTCGGGACTCTAACCAATCACGTTCCTAGAACAAACTTGACTTTTTAGACTCAATAAAACTGACGAATCCCCATACGACACTGGAACTCAAAATATTGACCAAAGTAAACCATATAAAAAATTCTCAACTCAAAAGGGTCAAAATCAACAAAAACATACTCGATCACATCGGGGACAACACCAACGATTCCTGAAACCAAAACTAAGCATGAACAAGCTAATAGGAAGGGAAAAATGGTTATTACACAATATAAATCAAATTCACAAGAAATGGGATATTACATATATACTCTTATAGTATCATTGACTAATGAGTAATTTCTGAATAAGAAGCCCTAGTGATACCAATGTATATATATGTGTATGTATATGTATATATATATATATATATATATATATATATATATATTCTTATAGTTAAGAAGTTGTAACTATTCAAACTTCTCGTGTTAAAAGGAGATCTCTTCTTTTCAGGAAAGAGATATATACGACAAAACTTGTGAAAGGAGAGGAAAACATGTGAATGTTCAAACGTGAAAAACAAAATAAAAATAGAAATAAAAAAACCTTGTTCTCTTGTCAATATTCAATCGACACATACCGAGACACTTAGTTTGTGATCAACAACAATCTTTGTTTCCTAGTGATTCAAAGAGAGATTTGGAGCTGATCATTTGGGTAGCGAAATCACCAACAACAACTTCCACTACAAGTATAAAATTGTGCCATCTTGATGTTGTTTTTCTCTTAAAATTCTTTCAGAAGTATCATAGTGTGGTTGATTGATCCCGTTATGCGATGCTTCCATGCGAATTCACTGAGTTGTTGAAAAAAAAATTGTTATTTTTTTTTTAAAATCGGTGAAGAAAAAATTTGGAAGATGTTAAGGTTTTTTGAAGTCTTTTATTAATGTGGATTAATCATATTGTATATAGATTTTCTTGTCCTATAATGATACTGATTCATATTCTAGATAGGGTTCCCTGTCCTACCATGAAAGTGATTCTATGGTTTATTTGTTTTATGAAAATTTGCTGCTGTTTTTCTATATTTTAAGTTCAGCATGTTAAAACTATGGCATGAAATTTTATTTTCATAATTTACTCGTTTGTAACTTACCGTGGATATGTTATGAGACTAAAACAAATTTAAAATGAGTGAGATATGATTTGTTTGAAAGTTGGTTGTTTTGGGACTCTTTTCAAGAACATATTGCTTCTGTTGGGTTTCATTTTGGTAATTCTATGTTAAAACGTTTTGCATAAAACTTGTCTTTTCATGATTTAGTTGTTTATTGCTTTCCGTGGATATATTATAAGTTTAATTCAGATAAAAAAACAACTGAGTTGTGATCCTTTGAATATTCAAATAATCCCTTTTGGTGGAAACTCCTTTTATAAATAATTTTGCCTTCTACCGAAATTTTTTGATATGCTTTGTCGCATTAAATGGTATTAGTCATATTTCTATTTTCTGATTCTCATCTCTAATATGGCCGAATAAGAACTTGCTCATTTTTCTCCAAGTGGGAGAGGTACTGAAAGAGGAGAAAAAAGAAAAAGTAGAAGAATTCATCGCGAGTATGATTTAGATTCTAAGCCCGACTCATTAGGAATAACTCAAGGGTGCAACAAAATCAAGATAGAGATATAAGAGCACGTAAAGGGAAGGAATAAGACTTCTTGAGGATTTCAAGAAAATCCATATGGATCCTCTTGACTCTTTACTAGATTTCCCCAAATCGTTTAACATGAATTAAGATGAGATTAATGAAAAATTTGTTTATGCTGAGGATCACAATGCATTTGTCGTTTGGTTTCATTCCTTACCACAATACTGGAAGATTTAACTGATTAGAACTTATTATGACATTGGGCTTAATGAACCGTTATGGAGTTTTATGATGAATATAGGAGTTGTGAATAAAACTTCACATAGAAGCATTGTTTTGTATTGAATATCTTGTTCATTCTTTTACAAATTTTGTCATGACACTACCACAAATATGATATATAGCTACGAAATTATTAGCTATGACACCAAATTTGTCACTAATTGTTCACTTTTAGTGAAAAAATTTACTTTTCGTGCTTAAATATATGAAACACATACTTTTAATGACGAAACATAAAAATCCGTAGCAATGTTTTGTCCACTAAAGTTTCCCACCAAAAAATTAATTGGCGCCATTTGTTAAGTAGTGTTACTCAGGAATTTAAAGTTATCGGTGACACATTATTTCGTCACTAATAATGTATCTAATTCATGACAAATTAATTTTTTGCCACTCCAGAAAACTAATGTGTTTGGAAGCCCGCGGCCAAACGAGTATTTTATAGAGAGCCGACACGGAATTCCATTAATAATTGGCCATTTTGATCCTTTGGAACAAGTTGATGAATTTAATAGATCATTTTAAGAGGCCCTAATCACTATAGATCGAACCTATCCAATTGTTACAATACGATGGTTGGACTGTTCACGGCTTAGTTGTACCTAGTGTCTATTTTTTGGGATCAATATCAGCAATGTAGTTCATCCAATCATAAACTTAATCCGAATTATAGAGCTACGACACAATCAAATACGAAAGAACGAAATGTTGAATTGAATTGTACCAGTCTCTACTTGGGGTTATTACTCATTTTTGTACTTGCTGTTTGTTTTCCAATTATTTTTTCAATTAAGAAAACGAAAGAGAATAAATAAGATTTTCTTATCTCATTCAGAAGGATCTCATAATTTAATTATCCATGGCTGTTTATGTCTCTAGTATGACCACTTGATGAAATCTGGAGGGAAGTGGGGTAAATGACCGATACTACTGGAAGGATTCCTCTTTGGATAATATGTATTGCAGCTGGTATTCTTGTAATCGGTTTAATAGGTATTTTCTTTTATGGTTCATATTTTGGATTGGGTTCATCCCTGTAGTAATCGAATAAATTGAGTTGTCAACATGAAAGCGTAAGAACTTAATGGGATTCCCTTCTTTGTTTGTTTGATTCGAAGGGGAAGGGTCCGTTGACTTCTTAAGAATCATAATATTTTTTTCGTCTAAATGCTAAAATGGATTGCTTTTTCTTTTCAAAAACTCCGTTTTTCTAATTTTTCTGAGCTTGTTTTTGAAAAAATCACTTCATTGAGTTAGTTAGACAACCTCTTCTTTTTATATGATAGTATCTATCGGTACTTTCAAAGTTGGAAGAAAGAAGGAATCACTCAATTTCTTGGCTGCTATCATATATTAGATAGCGTGTAAATCCTTTCTATACTAATCTAATGTAGAACCTTACTCTCTATATTACATTACTCTATTTATTTTTTATTGTTTTCCTATTTCATCATAAAAAAATTTATAAGATCAATTGATTGAAGAAGTGTTATTTAATTAATAAAATTTCCTCTATTTTTTTGTTTGTCCACCAATTCATATATTATATGTAAGGGGGTAGGTGTAGGGTTTCTGATACATCTGGAAAAATTGAAACCAAGAATAGGAATTTTTAA
>JAJOOE010007516.1:0-12636 GCA_036250405.1 Solanum raphanifolium | reverse complement strand
CCGTGAGTTTACGGTATTTCTAATACATTTCACTTACAAGTTGTGTGTGTCTAGGGCCTTTTTATATTGGTTTTTATGTGTTTTAATCATATTTTGCATGAAAGATGTTCAGGCGCGGAAGTATAGAGACAACTGAAAGAAATGCAGAAAAAGGGCATTCACGGAGGTGATCTACGGACTGTAGGTCCATTCACGGTCCGTAGGTGATGACCGTAGATCAGCAGGCAAAGTATGGAAGACAAATCAGGGAAATCTGACCAAGTGTGGAACCACGGTGGCCATTGATCTACGGACCGTACTGTTGATCCGTAGATTGATACTGCGAGGGTTCCAGTACCTGATTTTTGAATATTTTAAGTGTGGAGCTATGGAGGGGATTGACGGACCGTAGATCGATCTACCGTCCGTACTATTAGTCTGTCATTTCCTTCAGAGGAGCTGATTTTTGGAAGCTGAAATATTTTCTAAGTCCTGGCTGATGGAAGAGACTTACGGACCGTAGATCCATCGGCGGTCCGTGAGTCAGTGTCGTGGAATGAAGACGCATACCTTAACAAACTTTCCTTAATTTGTTTCCCTTTTAATTTAGGATTTGTTTTCTATAAATAGGGCATGTAAACCTCGTTTTTGAGGGTTAGACATTATTATTCTAGTTTTACTTGGTGACTTGGGAGATTTAATTGCAAACCCTAGCAATTATTGATTTTCTAAGTTCGTTTTGTTGATTTTGGCTTTGCAATTCATGTTGAATTTCTGGGTTTATTATTATCTTTACGTAAGTTCATGATTTCTTCATCTAACATTATTAATTGTGTTCTTGCTATTATGGGTAACTAAACTTCACAACTAGGGTTGTGGGATCCATGAGCAATTAACAAAGTATGAATAGTAAATAAATAATTCTTGAATAGTGTTTTGCATGCATTGATAATTCTTTCGTTTAGAAGTCTTTTTAACGGTGACCAACGTTAGAACTCGCCTTGTTGCTACTTGCCGGACCAATGAGGTAATCAATAAGAAAAGAATTATCAACATAGATTTAGTGTGATACTATCTAATAGGCTTGTGTCGATTGGTGCGAAGTAATAACTAAGCCAATTATCGATTATGATGTCTAATATGAGGTAAAGGTAAGGGTTAGTAAATTATACACACGTAGCCGGACCAAGGTGCGGGGTGAAATTCTCTAGATGCCGGACCAAGGATTTAGAGATACCTAGCTTATCACTTTGCATGTAGTACACTAGGAAAGGAGTGCTATTACTAGGATTACTGCGTTATGAGCTTTTGGGGAACTGGTATGCCCTAGTTAATTCTCTCATCTTGATAACAACCAAAATTGACTTTTGTTTACCTATTACTTACTAAATTCTTACAATTTGTTTCACAAATCCCCCCCTTTAATTACTTGTTTCTGGAAGTAATTTGACTAAACGAATATAATTGTTGGTTAAAGTTAAGGCTAAACCATTTTCCTCGTGGGATCGACCCCAACCTACAAGTTGGGTTATTTACTTGATAACGATTGCTTATGCTTCTTTATGGAGGTGTAATTTTAGCGTATCAAATTTTGGCGCCGCTGCCGGCGAATTTGGCTTTTAGATTAATTTTAACTACATTATTGAACTTTGGTCAAATATTTCCTAATTTTACTTTTTCTTTTTCTTTTCCTTTTTGTCTCTCTCAGGTTCTGACTCTAGTGTATGCTAGGTACACGGAGCCAAGGTGAACCACTTACTCCTTATAATCCAGAGTTGAACCGAACTTTGCGAAGAATTAACAATCAAGGAGTTCAAGTTAATCCTATCAGAGGCAATCTAGGTGATGAAGTTGAGTTGCAACCTCTGAGGGTAGTTGGTGGGGACAACCAGGTTCTAGCTGAAAATCAATTGGGAGATGCAGTGAGGGTGCATGGTCCACCAGGCCCACGACTGCATGACAACTATAGGGGCAAGTAACGTCAATATTGCTAACTCTGATGGACCTCTTGTCCTACCCTCTTTGACTCCGGGGCACACATTTGTAGTGACCAGTAGCTTGATGCAAATGCCTACAGCGAGGAGCTTGTTCTCGGTGTTGCCATTGGAGGACCCACATGCTCACATAGCCAAGCTAAGAGTGGTTTGCAAGAGCTGTGTAGGTCGACTAGACTTTGATATGGATGTCATCGGATTGTGAATGTTCCCTCTATCACTGATAGGCGATGTTGTTGTATGGTTCACTGAGCTTCCTTATAACTCAATCTATACTTGGGACCAACTGAAGGATGTGTTCTTAGCAAGATATTATCTAGTGTCCAAGAAGCTCATTCACAAAGATAAGGTTAACAATTTTGTGGAACTACCTGGAGAGTCTGTGAGTAGCTCTTGGGACAGATTCAATGCGTTCATAAGAGATGTTCCGAATCACCGTATTGATGATGAGTCGCTGAAAGAATATTTCTATCGAGGTCAGGATGACAACAATAAAGCAGTGCTTGATACTATTGCTGGAGGTTCATATGGTGAGTGCACATACGCACAGATTGCAGAAAAATTGGAGAAGATCTCTCGCAACAATAAAGTATGGAGCACTAGGAGGTTGGATACTGGGAGAAACACATTTGCCGTTCATGCTACAAACAACCAGTCTGCGGATGAGATTCGTGAGGAGATGGCTCAGATGAGGACCGAGTTGGGATTAGTATTGAAGCATGTGAGCAGAGGTGCGGAAAAGGTAAATGATGTGAACTACTTGACTAGAACTCCACCATCAGTTAAAGAGTGTTACTATGAAGAGGATGTTTATGCGGTGAATGATCAGACGGGGGGTTTCTGACCAAACGCCCAAGGATCCAACCAAGGACGAAACTATGGCAATTACAACCGAGAGGGTCAATATGTATGTGATGGGAACTTTAATCGCGACAATAATTACAACCGGAACAACTATGGCAACAAAAATGATCGGGTTGAACCTTATGTTCCCTCTCAAAATTGGGAATCTGGTACTAGGGAAGCTGGAGGTAATATGGCACGTATTGAAGATATGATGCAGAAGATGATGAGAAGATTTGATACAACTGATGAGAATGTAAAGCAAATGAGAAACAACTTGTTTGGAATTGGTCAAAAGGTTGATGCCCATGCAATGTCAATAAAACATCTAGAGCAACAGATGACTTAGTTGTCTACTACAGTGAACCCACGTCAACCTGGCACTCTTCCTAGCAACACCATCCAGAATCCAAAGATTGATGGTCACTGTATGGCAGTTACTACTTGAGGGTGTAAGCAAACCATTGATCCACCTATGTCGTCTGTGGTGGATGTTGAGATTAGAAAAGAAGATGAAGTGGTAGAGGTTAGAGAACAGTCTGAGAATGCGACAGAGACAGAAGCGGATATATCTCAGAAAGTGGTCCCCATACCTAGACCTCCACCACCTTTTCCACAGAGGTTAGTGAAGAAGACTGAAGATGGTAAATATCGCAGGTTTATTACTATGTTGAAGCAGCTTTCTATCAACGTTCCATTGATAGAAGCTTTGGAGCAAATGCCTGGGCAGGCGAAGTTTATGAAAGATATGGTGACAAAGAAAAGGTCTGTGAGTTTTGAAGATGATGATAGATTGCAGCATTGTAGTGTTATTGCTACAAGGTCTCTTGTGCAGAAGAAGGAAGATCCTGGTGCTTTCACAATTCCATGTACTATAGGGTTGTTACACTTTGCTAAGGCATTGTGTGATCTTGGTGCTAGCATCAACCTCATGCCATTGTCTATTTATAAGAAGTTGGGTCTAGGGGATCCAAAGCCTACTACGATGCGGTTACTTATGGCCGATCGAACCATGAAAATGCCCATTGGTGTACTCCATGTTGTGCTAGTGAAAGTGGAGTCGTTCATCTTTTCGGCGAATTTTGTGATTCTTGACTGTGAGGTTGATTTTGAAGTTCCCATCATCCTTGGGAGACCATTCATTGGCACAAGGCGTGCGTTGGTTGATACAGAGAAGGGGCAGATGAAGTTCAGACTGAACAATGAAGAAGCAACTTTCAATATTTGTAGGTCCATGAAGCAAAGTGGTGAGCTCCAAACGGTATCTGCTATAACTTACAGAGTTGAGAGTGAAACAGAAGTGCAAATTAAAGAGCGACTAGGTGTTGAGGCACTAGCAGCAATTATGATGAATTTCGATAGTGATGGTATTGAAGAGTACGATGAGTTGGTAGCTGCACTCGATAGGTGCGAATATCGGTCAAAACCAAAGAGGTATAAGTTACACATGAAGAATCATAAGTCCCCACCCGCGAGACCATGTATTGTGGAGGCACCGAAATTGGATCTTAAGGCCCTACCACCGCATTTGAGGTATGTATTCTTGGGTAGAGATAATACTTTGCCAGTCATCATTGCGGCAGATTTAAATGCGAGACAAGTAGAGTGCTTGGTGACTGTGTTAAAGAGGTTCAAACGAACTATTCGGTGGAATATTGCGGATATTATTGGGATTCCTCCCGGTATTTGTTCTCACAAAATCCAACTCATGCCAGATCACAAGCCTAGTATCGAGCACCAGAGAAGATTAAATCCACCTATGCAAGAGGTAGTTATAAAGGAGATAATCAAGTGGTTGGATGCTGCAGTTATCTATCCCATTGTAGATAGTAGTTGGGTATGTCCTGTTCAATGTGTGCATAAGAAAGGTGGTATTACTGTGGTTCCAAATGAGAGAAACAAGTTTGTTCCAATGCAGGCAAGGGTTGGTATTGTTTTCTTGATGGGTATTCGGGCTACAATCAAATTTTTATAGCTCCGGAAGACCAAGAGAAGACCACCTTCACTTGCCCTTATGGAACTTTTGCTTTTAAATGGATGCCATTTGGGTTGTGCAATGCTCCAGCGACCTTTGAGCGCTGTATAATGTCGATATTTTCTGATATAGTGGAGGACACTATTGAAGTGTTCATGGATGATTTCTTTGTAGTAGGTGACTCTTTTGATCGATGTCTGGATCATCTGGCTGAGGTTCTTAAAAGGTGTGAAGACTGCAATCTGGTGCTAAATTAGGAGAAGTCCCACTTTATGGTGAAAGAAGGGATAGTTCTGGGTAATCAGACTTTTGAGAAGGGCATTGAGGTTGATAGAGCAAAAGTAGAGGTAATAGAAAAGCTTCCACCACCTATCTCTGTAAAAGGTGTTAGAAGTTTTCTTGGGTATGCATGTTTCTATAGGAGGTTCATCAAGGACTTCTCTATAATTGCACATCCATTGTGCAAACTACTCGAAAAGGAGTATAAGTTTGATTTTGATGATGCTTGTCTGAGAGCATTTGGAGAGTTGAAGGAGAAGTTGGTTACTGCACCCATCATTATTTCACCGGATTGGGGACAATCGTTTAAGGTAATATGCGATATGAGTGGAGTGGCGCTTGGTGTAGTATTAGGACAGAGGAGAGAGAAAATTATGCACCCTATTTACTATGCTAGCAAAGCTCTAAATATGGCCTAGAAGAATTATACTGTGACGAAACAAGAACTTCTCGCGGTGGTTTACGCTTTTGAGAAATTTCGATCCTACTTGCTCGATACTAAGGTCATAGTGCATACTGACCATTCTGCATTGAGGTATTTGATGGCGAAGAAGGATGCAAAACCAAGGTTGATTGGATGAGTATTGTTGCTTCAAGAGTTTGATTTTGTCGTAAAAGATAGAAAGGGGACAGAAAAAGAAGTTGACGATCACTTGTCCAGATTAGACGAAGAGGCTATGCTAAAGCTTGGAGATAGGGCTGAAATTAATGATGCTTTTCCAGATGAACATGTATTGGGTGCTTCTCATGATCTGATTCCTTGGTTCGCAGACTTTGCTAATTATTTGGCAAACGATTTGGTGCCCCCAGATTTGTCTTTTCACCAAAGGAAAAAGTTTATGCATGATGTGAAGAAATTCTTTTGGGATGAGCCTTACTTGTATCATAGTTGTCCTGATGGGATTATTCGTTGTTATGTACCCGAGGTTGAGATGTTGAATGTACTTGAAGCATGTCATTCATCGCCTGTTGGTGGGCATCATAGTGGTATTCAGACTGTGCATAAAATTTTGCAGTGTGGGTACTACTGGCCTACCATCCACCAAGATGCTCATGATTTTGCCAAGTCTTGTGATCGTTGCCAAAGAGAAAGAGGGATTTCAAAGAGGCAAGAGCTTCATATGAATCCTATATTGGTGATAAAGTTGTTTGATGTATGGGGCATTGATTTTATGGGTCCATTTGTGATTTCACATGGAATGAAGTATATTCTTGTTGCGGTTGATTATGTATCGAAGTGGGTGGAAGTAGTTGGGCTCCCCAACAATGACGGTAAAAGTGTCACCGCATTTTTGAAAAAGAATATCTTCTCCAGATTTGGTACATCGAGGGCGATCATCAGTGATGGAGGTTCCCACTTTTGTAATAAGTTGTTGAAGGCACTACTTGAGAAATATGGTGTCCGCCACAATGTGGCCACTCCTTACCATCCGCAGACTAGTGGGCAAGTTGAAGTGTCCAACAGAGAGATCAAACAGATTTTGGCGAAGACTGTGAATGTTAATAGAACGGATTGGTCAAGGAAGCTTGATGATGCTCTATGGGCCTATCGCACTGCATACAAAACTCCCATAGGTATGTCTCCGTACCAACTTGTATATGGGAAGTCTTGCCATTTACCGGTAGAGCTAGAGCATAAGGTTTTGTGGGAGATGAAGAAGCTAAATTTGGATTGGGGCGCCGCATCTAATCAAAGAATGAATGACTTGAATATGCTTGATGAGTTTCGCCTGAAAACTTATGAAAGTTCAGCCTTGTACAAAGAGATTATGAAGAGGTATCATGATCAAAGAATTGAAAAGTAATAATTTGTTGTGGGTGATCTTGTGCTTTCATTCAACTCTAGGTTATGCTTGTTTCCGGGCAAGCTCAAATCCAAATGGACTGGGCCATTTTTGCTCACAAAAGTGCTCCCCCATGGAGCGGTTGAGCTTGAGAACAGTGAAGGAACAAGGTTCATGGTTAACGGGCAAAGGATCAAGATCTATTTGGGAAACGCAGAAAGTGTGCAAGAAGTTGTTGAGGCCTATCATCTTGATGAAGTCTGAGTAATCAAGAGGCCTGCGTCGTGTCGCGAAGTTAAATCAAGCGCTGCTTGGGAGGCAACCCAAGATGTAAAATCTAGCCAACAATAGGTTTTTGTTTTCCGTTTAGTAGTTTTCTTTGTTTAGTTGCTTCTCTGTACTCATTTAGATAGTTGTTTTATTTTTGTTTTAGTGTTGGCTAGACATAGCATAGGGTCCGTGTCTAAAAAGTGTCCAGAAAATGTAAAAAGAAAGTGCTAATGGTTGCTACATGTGCTGGGGCGAAAAGCAAAATCTGCAGAAAAAGGTCTGGTGCAGCGGTCTACGGACGCCATCGACGGTCTGTGGTTCATTCCACGGACCGTCAATAGTGTCTGTAGATCCCAGGTAGGGTTTCTAAATTTTTAAGTGCAAGTGTGATCTACGGTCCCCATCTACGGACCGTAGATCGACCCACAGACCGTAGACGGGGTTTTATGGGTCCAAAACCCTAAATGCTGCCTGACCCGACCCAGACCAATCCTATTTAAAATCCCCCAATTTTAAACCATTCCTACTTCCTTCCATTTACCCCCAAACCATTTCTAAACACCTCCAAATCCCCTAAATCACGCCTCAAATCACCCATTACTCCCCCATATACAATTCTCACCCCTTCATCCCAGAAATTCCCCAATCTCTCTCAACTGCCTTATTCAAAACTTTGGTGTTCGGGTTCGGCGCAACTAGGCGATTAGTGTGGTCTTGCAAAGCTTAGTGTCATAATGCAATCACCCCACTCCTTGTTGCTTGTAAGGTAATAGACTTTCCCCTCAATTTGAATTTCGATTCATAGATTGAATATAGAAAGTCGGGAATCGAGTCTTGACCTTGGGTAATTAAGTGTATGTAATTGCATGCTAAAATTTAAGTACTAAAATCCTTGGGACGATAGATTGTGATTGTGTTGCCTTGATAGTGTGTTAAACTTGTCTAAATTCTAGTCTATATGTAAGTTTCAACTTAGGGTTCCGAATCTTGTATGAAATAATTATCAAATTGAGTAATTGGAACCCCTAGAATGATGAACTAGCATGATTAAATGTTGAAATGCATGGTTAGACTAGGATACTGCTGAAAATGGTCAAATATGTGGGCTTGAAAATAAAGAATGTTTGAAACCTGGCCCAGATCACGTCCACGAGACCCCGTCTACAAACTGTAGATCAGTTTGTGGTCGGATGCACTTGAAAATTTCACCAAGTATGAAACCACGGAGGTGGACTACGATTTGTAGATCAATCTATGGACCGTTCTATACATCTGTGGTTTCCATCTGCGACCAATATTATTGGTCCTCTGATCCACGGAAGGGTTCCACAGACCATAGATGACCATTGTAGCCACTGTCTGAATTATTTTTTTAGGTCTTTGTTGTTCGTTTTTAGTTCTAAAATTATTTCGATTGTGTTTTTGGTTAGTTTTGGTACTAATAACTCTTCCACAGGTACTATGGCACCCAAGAAGCTTATCACCTATAAAAAACAGGGCAAGTCAAAATCTGTTACCCCTAGCTTCAGGCTAATCGACGAAGATAATGATGTGGAGACGGATTCGGCATACGTTCCTCCCAACACAAGGACCTCTCCCACTACTCCCCGAGTCACCAGAGGCACCCCCTAGAAGGTGATTCCCGACGTAGTCACTATCTCCCAGTCTGATGAGGAGCACACAATGATCGAGTCACCAACTGAGACTACTTCCAGTTTAGAGAATGGGTCTACGTGCGGCTCCGAGTCTGCCCATGCTTTGGGCTCTGAGTCTAGCCATGATTCAGGGTCCGAGTCTGCCCAAGCTGAAGGGTCCATTGCTAAATCAGCCACAGGTTCCAGTGAAAATGAACAAGCAGCCTCGTCTGATGAAGCCACTAGCTCAAAGTCAGTACCAACACCACGGAATGATGACCCTACTCCAGTGGCTGGCGGGCCAAATAGATGGTGTGTTGAGGGAAAATGGCAGATTTATCGGGATGCCAAGATGAAAAATGACAAAGAGAAGATGGCCCGACTTATAACAGAGGAGCGCAGAGTCCTCACGGGGAGCTTGCACACTGTCCCCGACATCCACCGGCTTTTTAAACTTCACAGGTGTGACTGGATGGCTCGAGACCCAGGGACTTATAGCGAGGAGAATGTGCGGGAGTTCTACGCCTCTTATGCTTCCACTATTCGAGGTTCGATCTCCAAGGGGTCCAAGCCCACAGTCCAGGACCCTCTCACTTCCACTATGGTTTGAGGTTTTCCGTTGGACATATCACATGCCACCATCAGCCGATTTCTCTATGGCCCTTCCACCTGTTATACTTGGCCACTGAACACAGCAGAGTTTGATTACCGATGGGACATTGTGAAGGGTGGCGCTTTTCAGAGAAATGATGAACAGCGGGAGGCTGTTACACTATGGTAGGCTAAACATATTGCTGCAAATGGTGAGCGTGCGGAGTGGGTCACCGCACCAAGGTTGGGTATCTGAAAGGCCACATTAAATTCCGTGGCCAAGTTCTTCTGGTTGTTGGTGCACAACAGGGTGTCGCCTACAAAAGCTGACAACCAACTCACATGGGACAGAACCGACATGGTTGCAGCATTAGTAGTAGGATTGGAGATTGACTTTGCCCGCATGCTGCTGACAGAAATTCATGAGAGGGTGTTCAAGACCTCCACTACTTATCCCTTTCCATGTTTGATTTTTCAGTTGTGTAGGGATTTTGGAGTGTCGATCTGGCATTGTGATAGGTTGATCCACCCTACTGGACTTTGGATATTGGCCTCATTCGAGATGAGGCAAATGTCGCAGCACCACGCCGAGAGGCCCAGGTTGAGGTACCTCCCTTGGGCACAAATCTTGCAGACACGGTGGAGCAAGCACAGGGCAGTGATCCCATTATACCAGGACACACCAATACTGTCCCGGCCTCCTCTTCTCAGGCAGCTAGTAAGGCTCCTAGCTCATCCAGGTCCACACCACCATCAGGAGCTGTCATTGTCCCGATGGCCAGAGTACAGAAATTAGAGGCTCAGATGGCCACACTGATGCACCACATCCAGCCTTGGATGCAAAAGTCGATAGCAGAGTCTGAGGCTAGAATTGAGAAAAGGGTGGCAAAGCAGATAGAGTAGCAGATCCAGGCAGTTCATAAACGCCTAGATGCATTTGAGTTGAGGGTTCTGGCCCGACCAGCCCCCGACACCGATCTTTCCTCCATCCGAGTGGAGTTGGCTAGTCTCCGAGCTGATGTGGATGCCATTCTTAAGATTCCTGTGAATGAGCCAAAGCATGCACCAATGGTATTGTCTAAGGATACAGCTTTTGATGCCTTATTCAGGGTGGACGCAGAGACACAGCCCGATCCCACCCGTACTCGTGGTAAGAGGCACCGTTCTAGTAACCCTTCTGAGATCGTTAATGATGCTCGAAATAGAAAAAGGTAGCGTAAGGAGGAGGAGCAGTTTAGGAAAGCATCGATATTAGATGAGGAGTTGCGCTAGAAAAGGGCGCTTGAGGCTGCTGCTGGGGCATCGAGTTATGTACCCATGAGGATTGATGTGAGCACCACTGATGGTGCAGTTAGAGTGGCAGAGAGCAATACTGATGGTGTTGTCCGTGTTCATGCGGGCACTACTGAGGGTGACCCGAGTGTTGATTTAGCGGGCTCTGGGAAATCGGACCCACCAGTTTGTTGATGGTTCTTCGGCGCTATGCGCCACAGGTTTGCTTCACCCAAATCCATTACTTTTTACTATTATTTTTTGTGTGCATTGGGGACAAGTGCACCAATTTTTTTGTTGGGGGTGGGGTAAATGGATTATGAGTGATAGGGTGAAGTCTGAGTAACCCAACTCATAATCCTCTCTTGGGGTTTTCTTGCCTGTGTTCTTTTCCCCCAAGAGACTATTTAATTTCTGTTGAACCTGCATGTGTTAGGATCGTATATGCAGAAGTATGAAAAAGAATGAAGCATGATGGCTTATAAAAACTGATACCCGTCCAAATTTTGTGATGTGTGCTAGAATTTGTAGGCTAAGATAAGTTGAATGTGTTGGCTCTGAGTATGAGATGATAATGAATCAACTTTATGGCATGACTTAAGCTAAAACTTGAACTGTGTAATCTGATAATCTGGTAATGAAACTATGTGCCAAGAGTGTGTGAGAATAGTTGAGTGTTCAAACAGTTTTGTGCCAATCTAGAACTTGCCCGGTTAGTCCTGCTAAGACAATTTACTCTAGAGGCTCGGAAGTGATCATAGGCCCTTGTTCTGATAAGTCCACAAATTGCCTAAAAGAAGAATCCAACCAAATGAAATAAATGCTCCCTTTGATCCAAATGCTTTTAGCCTAAATTAGACCATTTCTTTCTAAATCCCTAACTCACCTTCCCATAATCTATTATGTTGGCCCCGGTCCCTCCTTGAACATGTGCACCTCGTCTTAGGCCAAAAGCCTAAGTTGAGAGTGGCTAATGTAAAAGGTAACTTCAAGCTTGGCCCTGATCCGACATCGGGTATTGTGCACCTCAACCAATGGAAAATCCATAAGTTGAGGGTGGCTATGAAAGAGGAAATCGAAAGAAAAATGGGTATGAAAAGAGTTTGATGTTGAAAAAGAGAAAAAGAAAAGAGAGGAAAGGATATGACATGTTGAAAGCTAAAGAAAAGAATAAAACACAAGAAAAAGATGAAAGTGAAAAATAAAGAGTTACAAAGTCTAAAGTCACATCCATGGTTGAAGAAAATCAAGGGAAAGAAGGTAAAACGGTATGATGTCAAAAATAGAGCAAAAAGAGGTTGAAAGCCTAGTGTAATGTCAAAGAGGGCAGAAAGTCACTAAGAAGTACCCAAATGTACCACACCTGACCCTGAGCCTACGTTACAAGCCAGGAGAGTCCTATAGTGATCCTAGAATCCAGTTTGGAGAGTCTAAGTAGTGAAAATAAGGGCAAGCCTATGGTATTGAGCACTAACAGTACTTGAAGTTACTTCTGATTGTGAGTGTGGAATAAATCCTTGTACTAAAATTCATATTCATTGTGTGAAATGCAGAAAAGGGAATCTACGGAGGTGATCTATGGACCGTAGGTCCATTGACACTCTGTATATGGTGATCGTAGATCCGCAGGCAAGGAATGGAAACCACGGCGGCCATTGACGGTCCGTAAATTGATCTACAGACAGTACTGTTGATCTGTAGAATGATACTACGAGGGTTCCAGTACCTAATTTTTGAAGATTCTAAGTGTGGAGCTATGGAGAGGGATTGACAGACCGTAGATCAATTTACGATCCGTACTGGTGTTCCGTTGTTTGCTTCAGAGAAGCTAATTTTTGGAAGCTGAAATATTTTCTAAGTCCTGGCTGACAGAAGGGACTCACGGACCGTATATCCATTAACGGTCCATGAGACAGACTCGTGGAATGAAGACGCATGCCTGAACAAACTTTCCTTATTTTGTTTCCCTTTTAATTTAGGACTTGTTTTCTATAAATAGGGTATGTAAACCTCGT
>JAJOOE010007513.1:0-11513 GCA_036250405.1 Solanum raphanifolium | reverse complement strand
ATTTGCTACTTGGTTTTGCCCCAATGACTTCATGAACTAGCCCAAGCCAATCTCCACAAATACCAAACTTTAGGGTATCTTTGGGGCACTTGGATGGTGCTTTTGTTGGTGTTGGAGGGCATGGTATATTATGAGATGAAGCACAAGTGAAAAACACTACATTGAACAAAACTAAAAAAGAAATTACCTTAGATCCAAACATTTTTAGTAATTAACTAGCTAGCTAAGCTTGTACAAATATTTTGATGAACTTGTGGACCAAATTTAGGTTGATCATTTGGGATTTATAAGGGTTCAATTTGTAGGGTACAATAGGTATCCTAATTAGTGGTCAATTATGGTTCTGAGGATAGTGTGGGGGTAACATAGATATTTGTATGAAATGAAGATAAGGAATAAATTGGAAGTGAATGAAGTTCACAATTATAGCATGTTATGCCATTTTTGGCCAACTATATAATATAATCATGTGCATTGTAGGGCTACAAGTCCTACAAAATCAATTGGTCATCTCAAATTTAGATTCCAATATATATATATATATATATTTTGATGTCTTGCACCATCGCCAATGTGATTTAACGAGATGATTTTCGAATTCTTCTGGTTTATTCATATGGAATTGATTAATAAGAAGGCAAATGTAGATATTTGAGTAGTAGCCTATTGATGGAGATGTTTATGTCATTAAAAATATATATTATAGGTGTGTCAGATCAGTTCTTATCATGTCCCTCTCTTTATATTTTTTCTATTAATTCAAACATATTTAACCATTAGAGAAATAATGAGAAGAGAATAAATATTGAGGTGGACGGACATCTTGGTCTTAGGTGCCCTAGCACCCACCACCTCGGAAAATATTGCACACGTGATGTAGGTTTAATTAAAGGGCAAATTACAGAAATCACATACTTTTAAGACAAAATTACAATGTATCCCTTAAAAGTTTATAATTACAGAAATCCCTCAAACGGATACAATAATATAAACGCTCATACATGCGCGGGATACAATAATATAAGCGCTGATACATTAATCTGATGCACGAGATACAATAATATAAGCGCTGATACATTAATCTGATGCACAAGATACAATAATATAAGCACTGATACACTAATTTGATGCACGAAAATGAGGGATTTTGGAGATTTGTAAAACTTATAAGGAATAATGGTAATAAGTAAACTAAAAGGTGGGATTTCTCTAATTTTTCCTTAATTAAAATAACGCTACTATAAAACTAAATGAAAATGGGAGCCAGTAACAAAACTTTTGCTGGTACACCGGTTCAACAAAGCGTTTTAATGTTTATTAGTTATTTTAAACCAGGGTTCGAATCTTGTTCTTATTTCGTTTTCTTTTTTTCCACTTTAACATTCTCGTAGCTTCCTTCACTTTCTTTACATTTAATTAGTCTCTTGTCGTCTTCTTAATATTCTTTCCCGTTTTAATGTATTTGTCTTACTTTCTTGCTTAGTTTATCTCAAAAAAGATGTTTCAGTTTTTTTTTACAATTCTTTAATTTCAATTTTTTACATGACATATTTAAGACTACAAAATTAAAAATATCTCATTTCCAAAATAAATTTAATACCACATGAACCAAAAATCTTTTTTTATTTTCTTAACTACAAAAATCTCTTTTACTTGATCAAAATCCAAAATAGATTAGACTGACACCATATTCAACCGCCGTGGTGATAGACTCACATTAAAGATAACAGTAAATCATATAACTTTTAAATATTAGATTCTATCACTAAAAAATACATATATTTGAAGTCCGAAGAGATGTTCTATAGACTTAAGTACTTAGGTAAGATACGACTCTCATCGAGTCCTTCTCTTTATTTTTCTTCTAATTTGACTATTTAAGCTCTTGTCCTCACAACTAGAAAAAAGAAAAGGAAAAATATAATTACTAGTATTTTTTTACTTTTTTATGATCATGGTATTAGGACTAAATTTGCACACACCTCAGTTAATTATATAAGATACCTTTTGCCTAGCTCTCATCAACACAATTGCTGAGTTACTTTGTCCACAAGATATCAATGAATAAAAATAAATCGCTTAATTTTATTGGGTCCACGGGTTATAAGATAGAAATGAATTCATCGACTTTTTACTGATAATCTTATTTATAAAAATCTAAACTAATACAAATCACATCACTATCAGCTCCTTCCTTATCTGTATTAGTATGTTAATTATCCAATCACCAACATATACATGTTGAAAGTCAAAAATTTCCCTTCTTTAATTTACTTTGAGTTGGAAAGTTGACTCTTGGAGAAGGGGTTGTTATGACCATTATTTTAAGTACAAAAATAAATAAAATGAACTTGGAAGACAAGATATCCAATTTAGAAACAGGTTCATGTATTTCCCAATTGATATAAATACGATAGCTCTCATACAAAACTAGTAACTAAGGCACAAAGACTATTAACAAAATTTCAATTAATATCTACAATCATAAATGGGCCGTGGAAGAGGCTTTACATTCATTTTGGGCTCTCTTTTTGGAATCTATGTTGCCCAACACTACAGAGTTCCAAGAATAGGTGACTGGGCCCATTCTGGTTGTGTCAAGGCCCGTGAGCTTGAACAGGCCTATCGCAGGCCCGAGAATTTCAATCCTAATGAACGTCATCGGGCCCATGAGCTTAATCAGGCCTATCGTAGGCCCGATTATTTCAATCCTAATGAAGGTCACCGGGCCCATGATTGTTGGTTCCGGGCCAAGTATCATGAAAGGAACTATCGGAGGCCCGAGAATTTCTACGGTAATGAAGCTGGTGAAGAACAGAACAATGAAGTTGTCCATCCGAGTCCCATGGATCTCAATAGGCCCAAGACTTTAGATACCAATGAAGAACAAAACAATAATAAAGTTCTCGATCAAGATTGGGCCAGGCCCATGGATCCTAATGAAGTTCGTGATAAACCGAACAAGAATAACGCTGTCCATCCCAGCTGGGTCAGGCCCAGAAATCTCAACAATAAGCCTTATAAAAACAATGGGCCGGAGAATTTCAACCCAAATGAAGGTGATCAAGAGTGATTCGTTATTTATGTTGGGGGACTGAGAAATCTCTAAAATAAAGAATAATTTAAATTTCTTATATAAATCTAGTTAAGAGTGTTTTGAGAGTGAGAGTGTTTGTTTGTATTTAAGTTCTTGGAACTATGTATGAAATATAAATCTTGTTACCTTTCCTTTACAATATTTGACTAGAAATATGATTTATTATTTATTTGACGAAACTTACCAAAACAAAATCTAGTTAGGTGGAAAACTTATTGAAATGTTTGATTATAATTTAACTGGAGCTCTGCTCTCGTATATTTATTGAGGTAAAATAAGACTACAGAAATAAGATTCGTTGTAGTCAAGTGGTAATTCAATAGTTTAAATGACACGAATATCCCTTAAATGGATTGTTTTAATACTTTTGCCCTTCAACAATTGAACTTATGCCTAATGAAGAACAAGTTCTTTAGAAATTGAAATCATGCAGAGCATAACATGAGAGAAATTATGCTATAAAAAATGTATATTTATGCCTCACGAATTTTATTTGTTACTGTAGTCATAAATTAAAGATTAGCACAAAACAAGGTCCTAAGTGCCAATAACCCCAAAATCAATTATAATGAAAAACAAAATCTAATATCTTCACAATGGTACGAGTTGATTGAGAATTGGGATTTGACTCTTGGAGAAGGGGTAACATTTAAATAAAACAAATTATAAAAATATTACTTGGAGGATAAGATATTGAACTAAGTAATATTTATACACTATATATATAGAGATCATCCATCACCTCATGGCGATTAAAAGAAAAATCTTTGGTTAAATTTCAACAAACAAATAAAAGATGGGCCTCTTCAGATTCATATTGGGTACTCTGTGTGGAGTATATATTGCACAAAATTATACACTACCCAAAATCAATGAGTGGGCCCAATCTACATATGTGAAGGTTAGGGAGCTTGAGAAGGCCCACCGTAAAACACAGAATTTTGATGGATACAAACGAGGCCCATAAATATTCCAGGCCCAACTAAACTAGACCCGACCCCATCAATGCATGGGTAGACCCGTCAAAGTGGGCTGGCCCGGCAAGCCTGTAGCCCACGTACTTGTGGGTTGGGCCGACCGTTTTTTGGCCCACACCAAAAATGGGCTAGCCTGGCCTGACCCGTAAAATGTCAAAGCCTTTATGGGTTAGCCCAGATGAGGTGGGTAAGCCCATATTGACAGCTCTATGCATGGGTAATGGGTAGAGACGACATTACCAAATTAAGTATTTTACTAATGGAGGTGGGGTTTTTTTTCAAGATAATAATTATTTGTTTTTATTGTTATGAAACTTATTGTCAACAATCTTCATACAAATATTTTTCTTTTTTTGCATTATTTTCGGTCTCTTCTAGGTTCCAAAAAAGTGTGTTACTTTTTATCCATGGCAGATGTATTATCTTTTCTTCTTATTTTATATCATAATGAAGGGCTTACTCTCGATTTTGTTATTATATAACTTGAAAACATCATGAGAATTCAACTAGTAAATACTAATTAAACAAATACTTTAATCCCTCCATTACAAATGGAGAGCTAAGAATGGAACATAGTCACATCATAAGAAAATTAGAATTGATAACAGCAAAACTAGATCACACAAAGTTAAAATTATTTTAAAAAATCAAATTAAATTAGTGCAGGTGCAACAAAAAATAATGAAAAATAAATATACAAACTAAAAGAACAATCCTCAATCAAATAAGTTGTGTTTTCATAACATTTATTAAATATAGTGATTTCTTATTTTATATTGATACCTACCCTCCCTCTTTCAAGATGATTTCCTTATTTTATATTGATACCCTCTCCATCTCTTTGTGAATATAGAAATTTTCACCGACTTCGTCAATCTATTTGTGTATATTGAAGTCTTCATCGATTTCATTATTTTGTATTGATACCCTCTCAATCTATAAGAAACTTTATAACTTTTTAAAAAAAAAAAAAAAATTAAACATAACTCTTTTTATACAAACGGAACAAAAAAATAAAAATAGAATTCTTGTGATTTTATTTTTGGTGATTATATTGTATACCATCTTTTTACAAAAGATGAGGCCAATTCCCTCATGTTGTATCTATGTTGAAACATAAAAAAACAGCAATAGTATGAGTATTTCATTTTTAAAAAAAATTTATTCTTATTTTTATATTAGTATATATAGGCATGGGCGGACCTACCCTTTGTCTAGGTGTCAAGGGACACCCATTCGTCGGAAAATTACGTTGTATATAGATGTCAAATTTTAGTTTAATAAATATAAATACATGAATTGACACCTCTTGAAACAAGTTGAAGATTTAGTTTATTGGTTAAGGTGTTGCAAAAACTCCTGCGTCTGTCACTGTATATAGGTGTTTGATTTTTCTTAATCTTTCTTTTCTTATTTTAGGAGTGTGACATGTGAGACACACGTATATAAGTAATACTTAGTATATAAGAAATTTATTTATAACAAATGATGGTCTAGCCATTTTACATGTTTATCTACCATTCACAATGATTTAGATAATGTATTAAGCATTCCAATGACTTATGTAATGTTTTGAGAAATATTCCAAATTAACATAATAATTTTAAAGTTTTATCACCTAACTATCTCAATGTCTATCGCAAAATATAATTATATAGAACGTCAGTTTTTAAAAAAAAACATTTTAATTTTTTAAATTTATAGAATATCGAATTTTCCTTGCACTATCTTAAATTGCTTAGTTGTGCCCTATGGTACAGGGTCAATGGCAAAAAGCCAAAAATGAGTACTTTTTCTAACACATTACACATGTATATGTTGTAGGGTGATATTATATATATAAATAAATTCCTCCTTCCTTTTTTTCTTTTTAAAACGGTTTTGCAACTAATGAACCAATAAAACCATGAACAATTTGAATATATAGTTAAAATCTCAAAAAATTATTTAATAAGCCATCAATATTTGGGGCTTAAGAATATGAAAAAATTACACGATTAAGTAAACTTATACTAGCTAATTAGTCATTGTAGCTAGAATTTATTTTAATTATCACTCGCCACCAATTTTTGGTTATATTTACGTTGCTTACCTTTTCTGTTTGTATAAGCGTGTAGCTGTCCCTTTCCATATATACAAATGACTCCTTCTCTTTCTTCATAATCATTTACCTTATTTTCTCCTTAAATCCCTCAACACAAATTGATTTCATAATTTGAAAATTTCAGTTCTTCCCTCTCAAATCGTGCTTCCTGATTTTTAGGGCAATTGTTATGCAGTTAAGTTTCTTCCTGATTTTCAGGGCAATTGATTTGTATTTATATATGACTGCAATTTCATATGATTTTCAGATTTATAATTAGATACAATCAAAATTATGGATGAAGAAACATCCAAAATAGCTTTGGAAGATATTATGACAATTATATAAGTACATATCAGCTATGAATATACATATACATATATTTAAGTACAAATCAATTGTCACTACTCCTTATATACAATTACAGACGAAAATGGCTCATTGATACAAACAATAATTTCACATAATTAATAATTATCAATCAATTATACATATACAAACACTAATTCCATCAAAAATAAAACAGACCTATACATATACAAAATATACAAATACAAACCACCTTTGAAGAATCTGTTTATACAATTATGTACAAAAATAACTAATTTATACAAACACTAATTCCACATAAACTACAGTCATCAATGAATTGAATCAATCAATAATAACTTATACAATAACAAATAGAAATCAATTTATACATTTACGGAAGGAAGGAACGTCATATTTGGTATGAAAGTCTAAAGAGATAGTGTTCCATGAATTAAGGGATTGTTTACCTTTTTCCAATTGAAATTACCGTCATTATTTTTTTTAAAGTTTGGATTTTCATTTTGTATAAAATACCAAATAATAGTGAATTATACAAATACGCTTGCTATTACCATTAATATTGTAGCTACATCATGTAAATATGTAAACTATAGCTAAGGAGCCTAATTAAGTTTATTCTTGTGGCTAATGCGAAATTTACTCAAAGAATATTACCCAACACGATGATCAAGTTATCAAGAGTCCAGTCAGTCCATGCAAAATGTAATCTAAGGGAAAATATTTTCTAGCTAGTCACTTTGTTGTTTGTGTACAAGTTAAATTAGTAATCAATTTTTATTTTCTTTTTTAATGGTTCTTGTGCTGTATAAACTTAAATTTCATGGTATTTTGACTTGTTCAACTATTAATTATGTTTCGTTGGCCCATTAAAAAAAAAAGAGTTCAACTTACAAACTATCTGAGTCACAATTTGACACAAACAAAACAAATAATAGTTGTCTAATTTACTTTGGATTTGGAATCTTGGAGAAGGGGTCAAAAATTTTTAAAAAAAGAAAATAAAAATTCTTGGAGAACAAGATAACGTAACAAACGTTCCTATAAATCAAAGTCCAAAATTTTGCAACTAAAGAATGAAAAGCAAAGAAACACCATCTCTTCAACAATTCAATTGAAGATGGGATTAATGGGGACGACAGTAACATTCATGGCGGGCACTGCTTTTGGTGTATATTTGTGTCATACTTATGATGTTCCAACTTTCAACCACTTTAAGGAGGCTGCTATTGTCAAGGCCAAAAATCTTGAAGAGACCTATAATCCTTATGGCAAATCCAACAAGGTTGATACTCAACAAAAACCAGTTTTCTTTGACGATCGAAAACAACAATAGTCATGATTTAGAGTTATTATTCCACAATCAAGGGAGTTTCTTCTTTTTATTTGTCCTAGTACAGTTTGAAATTCCATGTTTTAGCTTCATCGATTATCAATTCAGTTTCTTCACAAACTATTACCTCTTTTTGTTTTTTTTTTTCTGGATTTACGTCATCTTGTACACACAAATAAACTCGAGCAATTACATGACTAGAAAGAATATAAAGTTTATAATTCAAGAAAAGCATGGGAAATATAAAAGCAATTTTGAAGAATACTTGTTCACAAGAATCAAATAAGTCCAATGAATAAGAAGGTTGTATCCATTACCTACCCCTAGATCAAATCGAATCAAGTCTTCGAATGCCCATAATCATAATGGACTAATAACATTTTTACACTATAGAGGACTGCATAATGACCTACTTCTAATGCACAAGTCTGTGAAGAGAAAGGGAAAAAAAATAGAATTCTCGAATGCCGTTAAGTTTTTCTGGGCACGCAACTAATGAACTCTCCTTCCAACTATGTCTTCTTGATCAGATACCCAACCAAAAGACCTATAAGACCAATCAGCACCACAAACAACATTGAGACGCCACCAGCATTGCTTTTGTTGATTTCTTTTCTTACCAGCTCCTGCAAAATTGTAGAGTAAGAAGCTGTATTTACAATCATCCAAGGAAAACAATCATAACATATTTCCAAAACCAGTTCTAGAAAATATTAAGGTTTCTTGGGACACTAATAATTTTCTCTTCTCCAATTACAATTGCTGATTTTTGGAATCTTTGTGAATACAAAAAATAATATCAAAATAAAAACCTCATGGACATGCTTCAGAATATGCTGCTCATTTTGATTGCACCATTGACCATCAGTTACACCAAAGGACCATAGATTCATGCACAATATAAAACAACTAATTATAATGACATGATAATTTGGGCATGGGTTACAATTCTATGGTCTTAACTGGAACTACACGCTTCATTATATTTCCTTCATTCTGTAGGGAATAGGGACTCTGTAGGCACCCTTTATCCAAGTATATAATATCACACAATCTTTTTCTCATGAGTAAAGATCACACCTTCTAAATCAAATTGATGTGCAATTAGCTAAGGAAATATCACATTTCAAACTACGGCATGGACTGTGCAACTCAATCTCAGAGATGATAAGATTTTCATTTGTATTGGAAAGAAATGGATCAAATTGAAAAAAGTTGAAAACTTGCGTTCTTCCCAATCACCATTATACAAGCAAATACACAAGCAATATTACATCTAACTGCTAGCATGTGTTCCCAAGTTGGTAATTATACTAGTATTTAAAGCACAAAAAACTTCCCAAAAGTACTCCCCAGAACAACTCGTTTAACTGCATGTATACAAAGTCACCTCCTCATCATAACCACTCACAACTGAAACCACTCAGAACTCTGGTTCCTTCCCCACTTTCCAACCCCCTATTACTACAAGAACAACATATCCTAGTGTAATCCCATGAGTGGGCTTTGGGTAGGGTAGGATGTAGGCAGACCTTACGATCTTACCCCTACCTTTGTGGGGTAGAGGGGCTATTTATGGTAACATATATGGTCAAGAGAAAGGCGATGCATAGGTACCAACCACTAACCACCGCTTCACTCGAAAAAAAATTCCGATGACAATAGTGTCCGTGGTAGCTTACGAACAGCCATTTCACTCAAACTTCTATAGTTCCATATGTGAACAAGTAAGAAAATCTCAAATTAATATCACCCATGGTTTAAAAAATTTATTACCTCCAACTAGGGCAAACAAGGAAATTTCACCAAACAGAATGCATGCACTATACTCCAGATATGTCTTCACGTCCAAGAAGCAATAGGAATTCCCTCCATCATTTCAAACCAGTATTTTATAAAGAGAGAACATCACCATCACAAGGAATAAAGTGGCAAAAGTAGAAGCTACTTGAAGCATCATCACTATTATTCACTAAAAGATCATTCTTTTATCATATTCATCAAAACAAAGATACTTTCATCCAGCCACAATCAAGCAAATAATAAATGAACTTTAACCAAGAGATGGGGAAAGAGTAGAATTCGATAAAGCAAATTCAAAAAGTGACAAGTCAAAAACTGGAAGACTCATAATTTCATAAGGTCACTAAACGTACCAATTCCTGACGTAATTTCTGATTTTGTTGAAGAGCAGAAGCTTTCTCATCAGTCAACCTCGAAATCAAAGACCATGCCTAAAGTGAAAGTATTTGTTAAAGATTGTTCATAAACTAACTTGATAAAAACAGCTTTCAGTTGAAATACATTGTGCCAGGAAGTAGTTGTAGGAAGTAAGGATATTCAATCATCCAGGAGAAATCAACAGAAGAAAATTGTGCTAGCTGCTACTACAGATCATACATGTTAAGCTTCAACTTGAAAAATTGTGGATGTCACTATGTCCTTGACGATCAACAAAATCAAATTGGGGTAACAGGAAGCACCAGACTCATTAACTCACATTGGGCCTCGGTTGAAGGCTAAAGATGATGTCACAAAATTACACAATGCGCATATGGTCTTTTTCCCAAATATACAAGAGCGAATAAACTGAAAAGACATCTTTTTATGGTTAAAAAGTTCAATAATTACTCAATAGAATAATTCCGGTCACAATTTTCTAATGTTTGTTTTTATTAATGCCAATAACTTGATAGAATAATTCCGGCTCTCGCAATTTTCTCATGTTTATGTTTTATTAATGTCAATAACTCTTAAGTTATAACTAGTTATTTGACTACTTTTATAAGAGATAAAGGTGATTAAGTATCTCCAGCAGTTTCCTGTTAATAATTCACACAAATATCTCATTGTTACCTGGTTAACTTTTAGCTTCTTCATCTACAAGTATCACTTTTATTTTCAAAATTTCTTGTGTGGATTATATCGACAAAATTTAAAAAGTAGATCTTCTTTTCCAATATATCAATAAAATGCCCATATAAATATTATATTTAATCAGATTATGTGAAGAGCTCGCTAAGTGTTTGATGATTTAAGAAAATCTGAAAAAGGTTTTTTAAAAAAGGAAGGGAAGAGAAAGAGCGATTCTAATTAGAATGACCAGAATCTAACACAAGGATAGACCATTCTACTTGTTATCAGCACAGTACCTGGATGATCAGAAATTATTTTCAAAGAAACCAACTCCAGAACATGATAAATCATGATTTCGTCCTCCCAAGTGCCAGCCTTTAACAGCATTATAGTCTTACCTTTGTTTTATAAAAAAAAAAAACAGAAAAGGAAGTACGAAGACAAGATTCTTAAATGTTTGCTCATTATCCTAACATTAGGTAAAATTATTCATTGCATCTGGAACTACATAAATTCTGTGGTCCCACAATGTGTTAACCTTACTTATTACTTCTTTCTAACTTATCATCTCAGCCTTTTCTGCACTCATAGATAAAGGCCCTTCTCCATATGTCCAAAAACATAAATCAACCCATTAGCCATCATCACAAACACAGTGAAATGTGTCAAATCTTGAATAACCATGTGGACTATTCTACTGCGGACAAACCTCTGTAAAGTTTTATTCACATCAGGGAAAGATATCCAAATTCCAATAAACATATACCTTGCCTAAATTACAAAAACTAAAAATGTGTGTACTGGATAGACTCAATGTTAGGCATGATTTAATGAATT
>JAJOOE010007512.1:0-28971 GCA_036250405.1 Solanum raphanifolium | reverse complement strand
TTGAAAATCTAAGAAGAAATGGAAAAAAGAATTTACAATTCACTTTGTTAAACACTTTTCAACTATTAATTGATATTTTTGACAGAATATTACTCTAACTTATCAAAAATTTAAAGAAGAGAGTGTAAAAGGAGTTAAAAAGAATTAAGTAATGTGAGTATTAGTGGAGAGAGTGTAAGAAATAAAACAATATTTTCTTGATTTCTTCTATTTGAATGAGGTTGAAGAAAATAAAATAATAATTTTAAATTTATACTTTTTATCATAAATAATCAATATTTTTTCTATAAAAAATTAACACATAATTAATTCTTGGTAAAAAATTGAGGCCCCCAATTTGCCAATGGCTTATTAAAGTATGCATAGAGCCGCCACCCTGCATAAATCCGCCCCGCATACATTTTCTTATTATTTTTTTTCACTTTGTTATTTAGCTTTAACATTCGACTGTAATTATTTTGATTATGAAATACAAATAAAAATTTAACATGCTGCAACTCAGATTCAAATTTAGCAAAAGGGTAAAATAAAATAATAATAATTAAAAAAAAAACATCAACAGTTACACAATTGTTAGAGGCTAGAGCTTAAGATTAGACTAGAGTATCAACAATTACACGGTAAACCCGCACCCGGCCCGCCCCACTAAGAATTGGAAAATATCTATTTCAACCCAACCCGCACCCGCAATTATGTCCCCGCCCTGCCCCGCATAGACATAAACCCGCTCCGCTCCACACCCGCCCCTCCCCATTGCCATCCCTAAGTACCATGACAATCGCCGCAATGGCTGGCCACCTCTACCTAGAGGGGAGCCACCACCACGACCACCACCTATAATACCCTCTTATTACTTGAATTCCTTAAACCTAGAAATACCAAAACCTAACCCTATGTCCATGGTGAACCAACCTTGCTTTGGGAAGAAAAAGAAGCGAATAACATGATAATACATAAAGATCTTCAGTTTGACATCATAGGAAGTTATCCTTTATATGATTGGCCTGATGAAATTCACAAAATCATCCCCATACAATGTGAAATAAAAGCATAATGTAAGATTAGATTTTTGTTTGATAAGACATGTGTTAATATGTCTCACCACCATGTAGGAATATGTACATGTGGTGTCTTACTTTATTCATGCGAAGGATGATTATTATCAGATGAGACCCCTTAAATGGGAATCTTGGTTCAATTCGAAAGAGGAAACTACTAGTGCACTTGTTTACAAATCCTTTCCTACATTATCTCCCAATTGTTTTTGTCAAGCAATCCTTATTTAGAGATGGCCAAAGTAGTGTGTAAGCCCCTACATGTAGATATGTCCACCGAAAACAAATCTAGACCTAGTTGTTTCAAAGCAAAAGTTGAAGTTGATTTGTTGAGAAACTTCTTGTCACGCCTCAAATCTCATTATGATAGATAGGCACTCGATTTTCAACTGCCCCTGAGAAAACCAACTTATATTTTTTTCTCACCAAACAAATAACTAGGATAATCATACAACTTTAACAAACATATATAAGCTATAGTGATAAAAAAACCACTATAGATAGGCCCAAAATATATATACCTGACTTGGCCGTTGAGGCCACAACTGTTAAGGAACTGTAACACCTCGGACTTGGAAAAAGGTTAAAGTGGGTTAACAAACATGACCACAAGCCTAAAACAGGCCAGGACCATTCAAGGATCCCTAAATGGTTTGTTTAGGGCACCATTGGCCGTTTAGGGACAATGGTTGGCCGTTTAGGGTAACCTTATTTTTGTCCTCCTTTGCACGGTTCCTTATACGGTTCGTGTAGACTTATACAGTCTATGTAGGGGTTCTATTCGGTTGTTTAGAGTAACTTGATTTTTGGCCTCTTTTATACGGTTTATTGTACGGACTGTGTAGACTTATACGGTCCGTGTAGGGGTATATTTAGGTCACCTGTCAGCTGATACGTCCAAACTTACACCTCAATTAAGAGATATAAATGGTCAAAGTCAATTTACAGAACTCAACGTGAGTTGAGGTCGATCCCACAGAGAATTTCTTTACAGAAATGATTTCACTATCGCGTTTTACTCTAATGTCGTTATTATTTCCTATATAAACAATTGCAGAAAGTAAAATTGGGTTTAGCGTTAACGCTTTGGTAACCAAAGTTGCAAACTACAGTCTAAATCAACAATTAACAAACTATCAGTTTCAAAGTTGTTTCAATAATTAACTGAAACTAGGATTGTGTTCCCCATAATGTTTCATCTAATGTTTTTCCGTAATTGTGTTTCAGGCAATTTACATCTACAACATACATGCGAGTTAGCTATATTTAACACTTCTCAGTCTACTCAGATAATCTTCACTCAAGTCCTCTCGATCCTAGAGTGTTACACGATTTATCCTCGCCTGCAATGGTGTATAGAGTCTTTTCTCTCGAACTTAAACCTTAACTCTATTTTATCAGATTAATTTAACTTTTTCCTAACTATCATTTTTCTCTCGAACAATTGATAGATACAGGCTCACTCTGATGCGTGCACTCATCAGATTACATGAATAGCGAAAGCTAAATTACAATTTGTAAACATAAATCGCCTTTCACTCATTTTACGAAATCACAGTTAGAATTACGTCATGGATCCCACAACCCCAGTTGTGGTGTTTAGCTACTCATAATTTCACGTAAATATTCATAAACATATAATGAAAACATGTTAGAAAATACTTACGAGAATCAGTAAATCAACCACCACTTTGATATTTCAAGAACTAAAAAATCGAACTTCAAACTGAATTCAATATCCAAAATTGAAAATCAAAAGCTATGAATAATGGAAACTCGTTCGTCGTTCAATGAAAGATAAGATAAAACATAAAAATGACCTAATTATTTCAAATAAGTGTTTTAAGAAAGAGTCCTACTCGAAGTAGGACTGGAATGCCAGGCCCTTCACGCCCACTTATACGGCCCGTCAAGGGCTTCACGGTCCGTGAAGCCCTCCATGGTCCTCCTTTGGCACTCCTCATCCTTTAGTCTTCAAGGCTTGAACACTGGAACATGCACCACAGACGTCACCACGAGTCATGGCATTGACCACGGTCCGTAAAGGTTCTCGTGGTCTTCACTTGGTCACTTCCCATTTAAGCTCCTCGAGGCCTATGTATTGGATCATCTTCACGATCACCACCATGGGTCGTTATAGTGACCACGGCCCGTGAAACCTTTCGTGGTCTTCACTTGGTTATTCATGGACTCCATCTTCCCAAAGGCCATGCATTGATTCAACTTCATGAGCATAACCACAGACCATTATGATGACCACGGTCCGTGAGGTTGGCCGTGATCTTTACTTGATCCTACCGAATCTCAACTCTTCCAACCCCAAGCACTGGATTAGAACCACAACCCACACCATGATCCGTAATGAAGACCACGGCCGTTGAGGTCGTCTGTGGTCTTTACTAAACTTCAATTCACCTGCACTGATTTCTTCTTCTTTTCTATCTACTTTCACTTTCACCTGTTTCACATGTACAACACCACCAAACACATTATATCCGTATAAATATACTCGATTCTAGTCTTAATCCTTAGTTTTAAGCATCAAATGTGCCAAGATTTTGCGGCACATCATCAGCCTTTTAAGTCAGGGCTATTTTGGTCATTTACTAGGTGGTGAATACCTAAGCTATGTTGTTTTAACCCCTATTCTAAGCCTAAACCACAACGTTTTTATACCTAGCTAAGGGCTTAGAGAGTGTTAATCAGTTGTTTAACGTTCATTAACACTTCAAGTCTTTAGAGCAAGGTTCCAAAAGGATAAACAACTAGGGTTTCGAGCGTTATTCGAGCTTCGTTGATTTTGCCAAGAAATTTGTTCTTCCAGGTATGTAAGGCTATCATAGTGTTGGACTAGTTCATCCCCACGCCCTACATCTACTTTCAAATCATTAAAAGTGTAATCTATGGTTCTATTCTTAGATTTGAGTATTTTGAGATGAGTTGATGTTGAATTCTAAGTTCTTGAGTTCCTGATTATTGAATTTATATTCCTAATTATTGAATTGCTATATATAGTGTATTGAGATTTATTGAGTTGATTGTTTATATGTATTATAGTATTCATTGAGTTCTTATTAAGAATCTTTTGAACAAACGTAAATGTTTTAAACTGAGTTCTAAGGAAGCAAAGAGGAGTCTGGAGAAAGAGTTTGAAAAATGATTTGAGAAAGTGTATAAGGGAACTAAGTAGACTCAAATGTATCATTTTGTTACATTGAGAAAGAGAAACTTTGATTTCTAAATGAGTTTATTAGTTTAGAAATACTTCAGAGCATTACCTCTTTTAAGATGGTATTTTGAGTAATTACTTCAAAAAAAAGAAAGAGTATGTTTTATACATTTGAGCATTAGAATATATTTAACCATGTCTGCCAACATGGATAAAGGATCATAATTTTTAGATGAATCCTTATTGCTTATGGATCCACTTAGTTGAGAAATTTATACCCCGACACGATATATGACAGCTCTGGTAGCGTGGGTGAGATGATGTATCATCACGTAACTCATAGTGATGGTTGTCAGTTAGAGAATCTCCCAAATAAAGTTAAAGTGTATTTTCATATATCACTTATTATATTGAGTTTAGAGGTGAGTAAGTATGTGTAAAGCTTTAAATGATTTAAATCATTTATCTCTCTACATTCAGCTTGAGAATATTTTATCTATATCTATAATTTCTTTCATTTATTTCGCTTCGGCTATTTTATATACTTGTACATTTCATGTATTGACAACATTCGACCTGTATCTTTATATGATGCAGATACATATGTTCAGGTACATCAACAAGCAATTCGTTGAGATCTCATTGCACTCTCGTTAGTTGGTGAGCCTTTTTGCATTCCGAAGGAAGTCACATTATATCTTTTGATTAGTAATTGAGGTGTCGTGGGTCTTGTTCCGATATCTATTCTAAACATTAGAGGCTTTATAGATAGCTAGATTTAAGGATGTCTCAGTATTTTCTTGTTTAAAACCATTTCATCTTTTATTATTCAGTGTATTTTCAGACTATATGAGTATTATATTTTTTGAGATAGTATGAGTTTTGGGAATGTTAAGTCCCTTGAGTTGAATCTTGTTTTTATTTAAAAGCTTTTGAATTCTTAAATAAGTCTTACGCTAAGGAGTCAGCCAGGCCAATGGTTCGCTTGGGGATCAGAAATGGTTCTCGAGTATCGGCCACGTCTAGGGTGTAGCCTTAGAATGTGACTGAAACTAAACATAAATCCACTGTATACATTAGTCTACAAAGCCTCTATAAGATACACAAACTTAGTCTATGTCAGAAAAGGCCATGCCTTCTCCTTAACTACTATACAATACCAAAATGCATCTACTAAAGATTTTATAAAGCCACAACTCAGCCTAAAGCTCACCAAAAATAACTAAGTATCTCGTGCTCCTATTGAGGAGGTCTACTAGGCGGAGTACCTATACTAGTGGCATGAAAAACACTATCCCCATGAGGGATGTTAGTACAATAGAATGTGTTGCATATGTAAGACATAAAGTTAAGTGACCACATGTAAACCAAGAGCTCAAATAAAATTAGTTATCAATGTGTGAATGTGTAGATAAGAATAAAAGACCATTTTTTTCTTACACTTGTGGGATAACAAACGTTACATTCTTTTCTTTGATTTTCTAATCTTTACTTATAAATTTGAAATGCATATTTACAAATGACTAACTGATCAGTGATAAATTAAAAGAGGATGACCCATGCTAACATTTTAACCCTTGGGATGTTGTCCTCATAAATATACAAATTGGGATCGATCCATATAAGGATCTCGTCCCTGGGCTCCCACCCTTATACACAAAAATGGGATTGACCCATGCTATAATTTTGCCCATGGGCTTCGACCCACACTATACAGATTGATCCACGTTGTTCTTTAATATTTTAGATTATAAGTTTGTGGTCATGATCCTTTTTTGAGCTTTGGAACTATGGACCAGTAGTATAAGGCATGAGATTAATCTTTTAAGGGAAGTAACAATGACATAAGGAGAAAATTTGACATCAATGTATTACTTAATAGTTTAATGACACAATTGACTGCACGAATCTTGCTGTGAAAAGTACCTTTTTGATACTAGTGCTTGGAAGAGTAAAATTGCAGATCTATTAGTAAGCACATATCGATGTACTTTGACACACAAGGGAGTGGGGAAAATATCGTTAGCTAAATTGGAGATTGTATGTTGCGACTATGTATCCTTTAATAGGAAGAACACTTAGGAAACTCACTTGTTGGTAGTGACACTAGTATTAGATTTCATGTCAAAGAATATGAAATTGAATAGTCTTACATACCTTACTTCCTGACCATTACAATTACCACATTTCAGCCTCTCCTTTCAGACGTTAATCTACAATATAAGTCATGATGAAACTAATGTTAACAACTAATCACATTGTGGGCCTTATCTACCAATAGGTAAACAATTGAAGGAAAATAGGCCCATACAACCCTTACAAAATGGTGCATCACTACACCTCCTTTTATACATCAGTACAAGATACAACATTTTCCAAGATCACCCAAGCTGCTCCTATCAACAATACATATAAAGCAGCCACTAAAACCCCCAAAATATTCTTCAGCAAAAAAGAGAATATTGAACTCAAGGATTCATCGCCATCCATGAGTTCTTGACAAAAACATATAAAATTCTTCTCCCAAACATGTATTTAAGTAGTGGCAAAACTGGCAATAGCTTTACATTAGATTTTTGGAAATTTATCATCTAAACTTGTACTTCAAGAACTTAAACTCTCCTTCGATTTAGAATCTAAGAAAAAGATAATATCTCTTAGAAAGAAGGAAATAGCGGTGGACAACTTCTGAGAAATGATTCTTCCCTACACCTAAAAAATGTAGACTATAATTCCATAAGATTCAATAGAAGGAATAAGATAAAATCATAAGTAGTTTCACTTGCCTTTCACTTGAAAAGAGGGATAATATTCAAGAACCCTAAGGTGTTTTAGGGCTACTGCATGAAGGCAAAAAAGACAAGGGCAAACTTAAGAAATATAAAATTTTACAAGTTGAAAATGATGCAAAACTGATGCTTACCCCTTTAAAGGGGGCCTACTTTTGCCGACTTTCTTGGATGATTTTGGGCTATAATTTTTTAAGTAGGCGATACACCTACTTGGCCGTTTAACTTGGGATTTTAGTGACTTAAACTTATTGGGTCTTGGCTGCCTATTCTTCTCCCTTTCTTTCACTTGGTTTGGGCCAGAATTTCTAGAGTAGGTGATGGGTGTACATGGCCCTATAAGCCGGTCAAAAGAGTCTTAGAAGGTAATAAACCTACTTGATCCTTTAGTCTAGTCAATAAGTCTAAGTAGGTGATTCACCTACTAGCTTAGTTAAGTCGAACAAGCAGCTCACTTATTCTATACCATTTTCTAAATCTCCACCCCTTTTGCTTTAACCTAACTCTTCACTTTATTAAGCTCAAATATCACCTTACTATCTTGAATTTAAATACTTTTGTTTAGGTTAACCTCGCAATTTACGTGCTGAAACATGTGGGGTATTACAGTACCTTCCAATATATTATAAACCATCACTACTTGTATAAGAAACTTGGTCCCTCACCTATATGACAAGGCTATGTCAAGTGTTATATGAAGAGAAATAGAATATGGAGAATATGGGGTGTTAGACTTCCCCAAGAGGATCAGTGTTGGGATCAAGAAAGATAGTGTTGGAGAAGTGATCTCAACTTGGATAAAAATTAAGTATGATTATATGCCTAGGTATTGCAAGACATGCAAACTTCAAGGAGACAAGAATATAGTGTGTTTTGTACTACATCCTGATTTGAGAGTAGAGAAAGTGGAACAAGAGAAAAAAAGTAAAGACCGTAATCACGAGGAAGAAGAAAGAATTTTATCAAGTGGCATGTTTGTAGGATCCCCTAATCAGCTATCAGAAACCAACGTAGAATCAAAAGCAAAGAAGACACAAATTCCTTTTCAAGACACAAATTTGGAATGCAATAACAGATAAGAGGGGTTTTACTCCCAACAAATGGAAAATCCTCAAATTGAGAAGACAAATGATAAGGAAAAAGGGGGTGTGAACCACAAACTCATTTGCAACCTTAGAAAATCAACAAGATGAAATGGTTGAGAAAGATCCAAAGGAACCCCAATCAGAATCTTGAAAATCCTGAATTGAGGCATCATTATTCACAATGTTAAAGGGAAGGATCATGAGAAATATCCTACCAGAGACCAAGTGATAGACATAGGGGAAATCAAGGAGAAGGACCAAAATACCCTTGTTAAGGCTACTGAGAACACACTAGAGATGACATATAAGAAACACATATATAACTGATCAAAGAGGCAGTGTGAATACTAATCAAGCAGAACTTAAAAAATCAGAGGTGGAAAACAGAGAGAACAATATTCAGCTAATGGGTGAGGATCAACTAATTAAAGTTCAAGTCACAATAGATAATCTTGAAACTCCAACTAAAGAGGAGATGTACAATATTTTAGACGGTGCGACAGATGTTTCAAGAGTTGATCACAAATTAGAGTCCACTCCAAAGGACACAAAACCAAATAATAGAGAAGATATGCACCAAAAATATGCATCAACAAAATATTGAAATTGTGAAGTAAATATAGCCCCTTAACTCAACATTGACACTTTAAAGTTCTCATGGGATAATTAGCATGAGAACACAAATGCAATTACAAATGAGGAAATGATCAACAATATACATCAGATGGAAAAAGAGGTTGATCATTCACCAAACATACAAACATATATACTTAAAGGAAGTATCTTAAAGAAGAAAGGAGAGAAATGAACCCTTGAGTGGTAAGCCTCTCTCAGACCTTTATCACATAGTCTAGCCTCAAAGAGAACTCCCAAATGATGAATAAAAATACAATTTTCAAATATAAGATTAGTCAATATTCAAAAAGTTTTTGAGAGATTAACAAATCTCAATAGAAGAAATCAATATTGGTTAATTTGTTAGATGGAACCTTTTGAAGATTCATCAAACATTGATACTTATAAGAGGGTCCTAGGCCATCATACTCCTATAGCTAATTATTTCTGTTAAGATTTGGTTATTTGCAAGAGAAGAATTTCAAATCCATATGTTGGTAGATAAAATACAACAACTCATTGTAAAAGTAATACATCAAAATTGGAGGGAAGAAATTGTATTCACACTTATGTATGCAGCATGTAATGCGACCATCACAATAGATTTGTAAGAATCACCAGCCCTTATTGTTGATCAATATTCCAAGCCTTGGTTATTTGAAGGAGATTTAAATGTCATATTATTCGGGGAAGAAAAGGTGGGAGGTTTAACGATTTTCTATCAAGAGACAGAGGACTTTGCAAATTACATAAATGAATATGGTTTGTATGATGTGGGATACATTGGAAACAACTATAACTGGTGGATTGGAGAATAGATGAAGCCTGCATTTTAAAAAGGCCTAACAGGGTTTTGAGTAATAAAAAATTGATGTATGAATACCCCAACATTTAAGTGAAAAATATTATAAAGAACCTTTATATCATGCACCTTTAGAAGTTCAATGCTCTTATATTACCAAAGTAATAGTCATGTCATTTAAGATTTTAAATTTCTGGACTAAGCACAAAGATTTTCTGACCATTTCCAGCGAGAATTGGATGACAGACTTTAAAGAAAACCCTTTTCAATTTTTTCATCACAAATGAAAAAATGAAAGGGGCACAAATTAGATGGAGCAGGGAAGCATATATATGGTAATATCTCCCAAAGAATTGCTACTTTGGAAGAAGTTATTCAGATTCAAAGATCAATTTGAAACATCACCTATTCAGCAAATTAGAGAAAAGTTGACATAAAGCTTGGGCGGACTTGACCAGATACCTATATATATAGAGTAGGAGTATTGGAGATAAAAAGCTGACATGAAATGGTTTGCTGATGAGGATAGAAACAATAAGTTTTTTCATGCACATGTGAATAGCAGGAGGAAAAAGTTGCACTTGAAAAGAATAAAAAAACTCAGAAGGGACATGGATAGAAAATAAATCAGAAATGGCAGTACAGGCAATAAAATTTTTCCAATAACAATTTACAGAGGATAGAAATCTAGAGGCTTTTGATATTTTGGAGCATATTTCAGTAAAAATTTCAGCTGAACAAGATGATACTCTAACAATGTTGTATCAAACTAGTTGGAAAATCATTAAGATTGTTCACGTGTTCTTTAGGGGTCATGAGATACCTATATTTGCGAATCACTCAAATTTGGTACTGATTTTAAAAAATGACCAAATCACTACCTTATCTGATATAAGACCCATTAGTCTCAACAATTTTATTAATAAAGTTATATCTAAGGTCTTACATGAAAGAATGATCACTCTTCTCCCTAGTCTTATATCTTCTAATTAGACATGTTTTGTTAAGGGTAGAAGTATATTACAAAATG
Organism: Solanum raphanifolium; assembly: GCA_036250405.1. Taxonomy (NCBI): domain Eukaryota; kingdom Viridiplantae; phylum Streptophyta; class Magnoliopsida; order Solanales; family Solanaceae; genus Solanum; species Solanum raphanifolium. The sequence goes on along the minus strand of JAJOOE010007512.1, from coordinate 18,426 downwards.
TTTGCTAGCTCAAAAAATCACCTGACATATAAGACTAAAGATAGGCTCAGCCACTGTGATTGAGAAGCTCGATATCATACTTTTATGGATTTTTCTCACAAAAGTTTTGAGAAAGTTTTTTTTTTTTTTTGAAGTGTTAATTGACATGGTATATAGACTCCTGGCTAACAACTAGTACTCTAACCTTATAAATGTCCATACATATGGATTTAATAAGTCCTCTAGAGGAGTAAATGAGGGAGATCCAGTCTCACCAACTCTCTTCATCATAGCTACAGAAACATTAATCATTGGACTTAGGGGTGTCAAAAATGAACCCAAACATAAGTAACCCGCTCAACCCGCCCATAATTTTTAGGGTTGGGCTCAAGATAATTTGAATTGGGTTCAATCTCAACCCATTCAAGCCTAATCCATTTTAAGAGAATCCTCAATTGAGCCCAATTCAATCTCCAATTTCAACCCGTTTTAAAACTCTTTACTAAGATATGTTCCTATATTAAAGGTATGCATTATTATCTATTTAACATCTTTTAGGATTTATCTATCAATTTGTTACTTTTAAAAAAAAAAAATCTTAAACGGAAATTCGAATTGTGATTATAAAAGTTAAATATCACTATGTTAAAATTATTGAGATTAATCGGATCAAATTGGGCGGGTCAAGATCCAACCTATTTTTTAGCCCATTTGAACCCAACCCATTTGAGCCCAAAGTAAACTTGGGCGGGTTAAGACTCAATCCGATTTTTATCTCAACCCATTTTAATATCTCTAATTTCAACCCAACTCGACCATTTGACACCTAATTGGACTCAATGCTTTGAATAATTTAAATGGTTTTAAGGGACTTGATCTTCCTAATTGGAGTGAAAAGATTAATCCTTTAGTATATGCAGATGATACAATGTTATTTGTGTCAGCAGAAAAAGATCTATAAAGATCATGATTTCAGTGTTGAAGAATTATGAATGTGTGTCTGGATAATTAATCAACCTTAGCAAGAGTGACTTTTATGTTCATGAAAACGTCCCCATAAGACTATTTCTAGAATAAGAAATAATGAGAAAAGGTAAATTTCCTTTCATCCACTTAGAATGTCCTATTTTCTATGGAAGAAATAATATTTGATACTATGATACAATTGTAAAAAAGATAGGAAAAAGAATTACTTGGTGGTAGGAAAGATTTTTATCCTATAAGGGTAGAGCAATAATGCTGAATCATGTGCTTCAAGGAATGTCCATTGTCATGACCTCAACCCGTCATGAGTGGCATCCACTCTAACCCCCGCTGGAGAATCAAATAATTACTACCACACAATCCATAAACAATTAAAATATAACTCGTTTTCAATTAAAGACAAGTTTTATAAATCCAAATCAAGTTTGCACAAAACAAAATAAATTATCATCAAAATTCACGAAAATAACCCTCCTAGAAACGAAAAATCTTCTACCAAAACTCTAATTGTCTAGAATAAGGGGATGCAATCCAAAAACGAAAGAAAACATAAGTCTAAAATGTCTAAGTCCAAAGAAGTGGACTAAGAATATAAGAGGAATCCATGGCAGCCCGGAAGAAGTAGCTCACCTTTGGATTCAGATATCATGGGTCCCACAGTTGAGGTCTCGAAATAGCTGCCTGAATATGTCATGTACTCAACAAAAAAAAAAGTGTAGTATCAATATACAACCACACTGTACTGGTAGGATCATCGATTAGTTCTAGTTATACAAAATATAAACAAGCAACCACAACTTAGTAAAGCATATGACATACAATTACAATCACAATATACATAGCCTGGACTTCCAGTCATCACCTTAAGTTGTTATGCACAATAAACATGGACAATCACAGTACAAAAAAACAATCTGGTTTTCTCATGAAAATCATACACAAATTGTTAGTGTATCAGCGTGGTACTCGAGTTGTTCTGAGTTATTTTTGTTCGTAGTGTTGTCTTCAGTCAACACTTCATTGAGACGACCTCCATTGGGTAGCATATTTGGTTTTCATTTGTATGACCCTAGATGAATTCTAAGGGTCCGTTTGAGACTTGGGATTAATTTCCAATGTTGATGATACAATAATTCCTGAGGCAACCGTACAAGCAAAAACTAGTGATCTCAACATAGGGTCGCACCCGTAGAGCCTTATCACTCCCACGAGGCCCTTTTTATGGAGGTTTCTTTGTGCTACGATCTTACACATGTGCCTTGACTTTGCATCAGCGGAGCTAGAGGATAATGATGACCTCTGCTCTGACGAGCCTTTCTTCGCACCAACAAAGTTGCATCTGCGACCATTTGTCCATTGGGGAAACAATCGTTGTGTGATTTTATATATCTTCTTTCTTCATTTCTACCATTAAGTGAGCTCAACATGGGAGTGTTAAAGCTCAAATATTGTCCATTTCTTGCGATTCAAAGGGAAATTGCTTCCTCTTTGCTTTCTATTACGTATTCTAGCTTTCTTTACGCGTTTAATTTTTAATTTGAACCTTAAATTCCTTATTTGTGAGTTCTTAAAAGTAGATTTTTTGTCCCATTTGAGGTCTAAATCCACTTTTGTCTTTGCACAACTTTGGGGCATGTGATCCTCCCTTCGAGGAAATCATAATGACAAATTTAGTTTTCTATTTTGTTGTCAAGTTTTTAGGGTCACTTTTGACCTGTTCCCACTCGGAATTTCTCAACATTGATATGGGTATCATTAGTCTTGTATAGAAGGGTAATTTTTGTACTTGATAGCGTGGCTACACTCTAAAGCTCTTCGGAAAGGAAAAGCTTCTGAGTAGCAGAGTAAGTGTGGTTTTAATTTTGATGTAGGTTACGACTTCCTTCTTTTAACTTAGCTTAATTATTTTATGTATAAATTGAGTTCCCTGATTGTTAAAAAACGTTTTATAATGGTTTTTGGGCTTGATTGATCCTACGGTATAAATTGGTCATTTTCGGGACTTTTGACTAGTAATTTATGCTTAAGCTTTAATTTAGGTTTATTTATGCATTGGCTTGATTACCATAGAATCCTTAGAATACTTCTAGGGTACTTAAACTTAGTTACAAATGTTTTTAATCTTGTTTAGAATAATTATGTGTTTTCTTCTAATTGGTTTTTCTTTGTCTATGACATTGAGATTGTTGGGTATATAGCAAGAGTTAATGGGAAATGGAGGGAAGATGAAAGGAGAGGAACTTGAAAAGTTGGGAACTTGAATAGTTGGGAATTTGAAAAGTCCTCTTATGCTTTAGTAAAAAGGCATTTGTCCCTCATCGGTGGTGGAAAGAAAAACAGAAGAGTTTAAATAGAGAAACACTTCTATTAATTGTTAAAAGGGTTGGAAAGAGGGACCCCCCCCCCTCATGCCGCCGTCGTCGCTCTCTCGGCATTGGCTTTGGAAAATGATCGAGAGATTATTTTTGGACAAAGTTTGTTATAATTAATTATTTAATTAATTAAATAAAATTAAATGGCCAAATCGTTTCAATTAATTAGTTAATTAACCGAAACATTCCGACCCGACTCGGATCCGTGTGACCCATTTTATTTAAATTACTTTCTCGTTTTATTTAAATTTTCCGCCGTTGGAGATGACTGTTCTGAAAGGTTGCAACTTTCAGGAATAACCATGACCGTTTGAAAGGTTGCAAACTTTCTGAAATGATCGTGTGGATTCTGAAAGGTTGCAACCTTTCGGAACCAATTCCTCTTGCCTATAAATACATGTTATTCTTCAGATTTTTTACTTACGAAAATTTCTAATTTCTTCTTCTTCTTCTGCACAAATTTCTTCGTGTACTTTACTGTTGTTGAGTGGTTCGCTAACACCAGCGTTTTGGGTATCAATACACTGGTGATTGAGATCATTCTATCCTGGGAGGACATATTCCAAATCAAACCTCGGATACTAGAGGGGAATAATTTCCTTAAGGGGATATTGTGCATTAAGTGGGCTTGATCTTTTCCGTTTTGTTTTTTTCTCCAGATTCTGGTATGTTTTCCAGATTTTAGTTTTCTTTTGAATTAATTTATGTTCATCTGTTTCTTCACTGGTTCAGATAAACTTTGGTAACTTCGTGTTTCTGCAAAGTTTATTGAATCAGTAATATTGATTTTTAACACAGATTGCTAACAATCTTAAGGAAATTATATTATTTGTTAATTTGTGTTTCTGTTAGAGACAAAAACCTTTGTGGTTTTATACTCCTATTCTGTTTGCAATTTAAAGTAATTGCTTACTAAGTCTGTATCGATTTTTTTTTATCTGAAATGGAAAACAACAATGTTACAGTGGTTGTTGCTGCACCAACCCAAACTGCTATACCACCAGCAGAGAAACTGGGAAAATTCTCTGGTGCGAATTTCAAAGGATGGCAGCAATGAGTATTTTTCCGGCTTACCACTCTTGGTCTTACCAACCCGAACTGCTGTACCACCAACAGAGAAACTGGGAAAATTCTCTTGTGTTAATTTCAAAGGATGGCAGCAACGGGTATTTTCTGGCTTACCACTCTTGGTCTGCAGAAATTTACCAATGAAGAAACTCCAGTGCCTGCTGCTGATATGTCAGACAAAGAAAGGTTCATGATTATTGAAGCATGGACACAGGCAGACTTCCTATGTAAGGGCTATATTTTGAGTGCTTTAGAGGATGACTTATACAATGTCTATAGTGCAATGATAAATTCGAAATAATTGTGGAATACACTTGAGAATAAATATAAGACAGAAGATGCATGCTTGAAAAAGTTTATGGTCGCAAAGTTTTTAGACTATAAAATGTCAGATAGTAAAACTGTTGGATCACAAGTGCAGGAACTTCAACTTATTTTCCATGATCTGATTGCTGAGGATATGGTAGTAAATGAAGCTTTTCAAGTGGATGCAATGATCGAGAAGTTGCCTCCTTCGTGGAACGATTTTAAGAATTATCTAAAGCACAAACGTAAGGAAATGAAGCTTGAAGATCTTGTGATTCGGCTCAAGATTGAGGAAGATAACAAGACCGCTGAAAAGAAGTCTCGTAAGAGTTCGACAATAATTGGAGTTAATATTGTTGAAGAAGCTCTTGCCAAAGGCAAGAAGAGAAAGAAGTCCAATGGACAGAAGTCAGAACAGGCCAAAAAGAAATTCAAGGGCAGCTGTTACAACTGTGGTAAGGCTAGTCACAAGTCTTCTGACTGTCGTGCTCCAAGAAAGGACAAAGACAAAGACTAAGGTAAAAGCCAAGCAAACATCGTGGAAGAGATGGAAGATGCAGATGACCTCTATGCAATGATCTCAGAGTGCAACTTAGTTGGAAATCCCAAGGAGTGGTTTCTCGACTCATGTGCCACTTGACATATTTGCTCTATGAAAGAAGCCTTTGCAACATACACTCCTGCTGAGTTCAAGGAAGATTTGTTCATGGGGAACACAACAACGAGGATTGCAGGAACTGGGAAAGTAATGTTGAAAATGACATCCGACAAGGTGTTGACTTTGAACAACATTCTGCATGTTCCTACTATTAGGAAAAATATAGTTTCTGTTGCACTGCTTGTTAAGAACTGGTATAAGTGTGTCCTGGTTAGTGACAAAGCTGTAATAAGTAAGAATGAGATGTTCTTAGGAAAGGGCTACCTCAATGAGGGCCTCTTCAAACTGAATGTAATGGTTGTTGACAATATTAATAAGAATTCTGCTTCTGTTTACTTATTGGAGTCAAATGATTTATGGCATGCCCGTTTGGGACATGTAGATTACGAAGCCTTGCGAAAATTGGTTACTTTAGAAGTATTGCCTGATTTCAAATGCGATAAATCGAAATGCGAAATTTATGTGGAAAGTAAGTTTGTTAAACATCCTTATAAGTCTGTTGAAAGAAATTCAAAACCTTTAGACTTAATTCACACAGATATATGTGATATGAAGTCGACACCATCTCGTAGTGGAAAAAAGTATTTTATAACTTTTATTGACGATTGCACTCAATTTTGTTATGTATATTTGCTTAACAGTAAGGATGAAGCAATTGATGCATTTAAGAAATACGAAAATAAAGTAGAGAATCAATTGAATCTAAAGATAAAAATGATTCGGAGTGATAGGGGTGGAGAATACGAATCTCCTTTTGCAGAAATATGTTTGGAATATGGTATTATTCATCAAACTACTGCACCCTATACACTATAGTCAAATGGTTTGGCGGAACGGAAAAACAGAACATTAAAGGAAATAATGAATGCCTTGATAATCAACTCTGGTTTACCGCGAAACCTTTAGGGGGAAGCCATCCTTATGGCTAATAAGATACTCAATAGGGTACCCCGTAGCAAAACACAATCAATTCCATATGAGTTGTGGAAAGAAAGGAAACCCAACTTGAAATATTTCAAAGTGTGGGGGTGTCTAGCCAAGGTAGAGGTTTCTTTACCGAAGAGGGTGAAAATTGGATCCAAAACAGTGGATTGTGTATTTATTAGATATGTTGTGAACAGTAAGGCCTTCCGATTTTTGGTTCACAAATTTGATAATTCTGAGATTCATGTTAGTACGATAATTGAGTTAGATAACGCTGAGTTCTTTGAACACATTTATCCGTATAAAACTGAATGTGAGTCAACAAGTGAAAGGCCTAAACGACCACGGGAAGAATCAATGGAAAATACACTACCTAGTGAGGATCCTATGTGTAGTAATCACCAACGGAAACCCACTTCTTTCAAATCAGATTTTGTGGCATTCTTGCTTGAAAATGAGCCTCTAACATTTAAAGCAGTTATGTCTTCATCTGAGTCAATCTATTGGAAAGAAGCAGTCAATAGTGAGATCGAATCAATTTTAAGTAATCATACTTGGGAATTGGCTGATCTTCCTCCAGGAAATAAACCTTTAGGATCAAAGTGGATCTTTAAAAGGAAAATAAAAGTCGATGAGACTATTGACAAATATAAGGCTAGACTTGTAGTCAAAGGAAACAGACAAAAAGAAGGTCTGGACTACTTTGATACACACCCTCCAGTAACAAGGATAACATCAATTAGGATGTTAATAGCACTAGCGGCAGTGCATGATCTTAAAATCCACCAAATGGATGTAAAGAAAGCGTTCTTAAATGGAAAGTTAGAGGAAGAAATTTACATGGAACAACCTGAAGGGTTTGTGGTTCTTGGTAAAGAAGAGAAAGTGTTCAGACTTGTGAAGTCGTTTTATGAGCTCAAGCAAGCACCCAAACAATGGCATGCTAAATTTGACCAAACAATGTTGGCAAATGGATTCAAGATTAACGAATGTGATAAGTGTGTTTATATTAAAAATGTTCCAAATCATGAATTCATTGTTTGTTTGTATGTTGATGGCATGTTAATAATGAGTAAATAGATTGACGATATAAATGCTACTAAGCGCATGTTGTCCAGCAAGTTCGATATGAAGGACTTAGGAGTTGCTGATTTGATCTTAGGGATCATGATTCTCAAAACTCCTCAGGGACTAGCATTATCTCAATCTTATTATATTGAAATAGTATTAGATAAGTTCAAGTACTTGAATTTCAATTATGTCAAAACTCCAATTGATTTAAGCTTTGCATTTCAAAAGAATGTAGGTGAAAAAGACTCTCAATTGGAATATGCCAGAGTGTTGGAAATTTTGATGTATATTATGAATTGTATGTGACCAGATATAGCATGTGCTATTAGCAAACTGAGTCGGTTCACCAGTAATTCGAATCAAACTCACTGGATGGCAATGAAACGTGTGTTGGGGTATCTGAAACATACACAACACTATGCTTTGCATTATAATAAATATTCTGCAATGATTGAAGGATATAATGATGCAAATTAGATCACTGGGTCAAATGAAGTAAAATCCAGAAGTGGTTATGTGTTTACACTTGGTGGAGGAATAGTCTCTTGGAAATCATCCAAACAGACATGTATCGCTTGCTCCATAATGGAATCTGAATTAGTTGCCTTAGATAAGGCCGGTGAAGAAGCTGAATGGCTTCGGAATTTCTTAGAGGATATTCCACTCTAGCCCAAACCAGTGGGACCTATTTGTATACATTGTGATAGTCAAGCAGCAATGGGTAGGGCAGAGAGCGTTATGTACAACGGTAAGTCCCGTCATATACGACGGAGACATAATACCGTAAGACAACTCCTCTCTAGTAGAATTATCACAATTGACTATGTGAAGTCAAACGATAATGTGTCAGATCCACTAACAAAAGGCCTAGTGAGAGAGGCAGTTGAAAGATCATCTAAAGGAATGGGTTTACGGCTTATGACAAATCAGCATGACGGTAACTCTATCTAGCAGACTGGAGATCCCAAGAGCTAGATTCAAGGAGAAAAACAAAGTTGTGACTGACGGTTCTACATTGTCAATCAACTCAATCCATTCTCATGATGAAGACAATGTTCAGGAACAAGGTTAAGACTTTAAGGCTTGTTAATGAGTTAGTAAAGCTTAAAGTTTTTAATGATTTGCTAAGTTTGGCAGATTTGACCAAATAGTGTATTTACGAGATGACACAGTTAGAAATCACCTATGTGAGTGTGAAGTGTCAGCTGCTTCAAAGAGAGTTTTTTTGTCAAAAGTATATTCTCTGTACACTCATGAAACCAGGAGGTATTCATGGCTGAAACGAACACAATCGTAAGAACCATAAATGGTAAAGGGTTAATTGTGTGACATATGGTTGTCTATGTATACACTAAAATTCGACGGTTCAAAGATATCGCATCTACCGATTGACCGAATGTATCCGACATATGTTCACTACGAAAAGTCCAAGGGGAAACCTACTTATACAGATCCAATTAATCTTTGCTTGTAAAGTACACACTCGTTCGTGCATTCCTTATGTTATAACCATTCCCCATTCATGTGGGGGATTGTTGGATATATAGACAGAGTTAATGGGAAATGAAGGGAATATGAAAAGAGAGGAACTTGAAAAGTTTTCTTATGCTTTAGTAAAAAGACATTTGTCCCTCATCGATGGTGGAAAGAAAAATAGAAGAGTTTAAATAGAGAAACACTTCTATTAATTGTTAAAAGGGTTGGAAAGAGGGACCCCCCCCCTCGCGCCGTCGTCGTCGTCGCACGCTCGGCTTGGCTTTGGAAAATGATCGATCGAGAGATTATTTTTAGACAAAGTTTGTTATTTAATTAATTAAATAAAATTAAATGGGCAAAACGTTTCAATTAATTAGTTAATTAACTGAAACGTTCCGACCCGACTCGAATCCGCGTGACCCATTTTATTTAAATTACTTTCTCATTTTATTTAAATTTCCCGCCATTGGAGATGACTGTTCTGAAAGGTTGCAACTTTCAGGAACAACCATGACCGTTTGAAAGGTTGCAAACTTTCTGAAATGGTTGTGTGGATTCTGAAAGGTTGCAACCTTTCGGAACCAGTTCCTCTTGCCTATAAAAACATGTTATTCTTCAGAATTTTTACTTATGCAAATTTCTAATTTCTTCTTCTTCTTCTGCACAAATTTCTTCGTGTACTTTACTGTTGTTGAGTGGTTCGTTGACACCAGCATTTTGGGTATCAATACACTGGTGATTGAGATCATTCTATCCTGGGATGACATATTCCAAATTAAACCTCGGATACTAGAGGGGAATAATTTCCTTAAGGGGACACTGTGCATTCAGTGGTCTTGATCTTTTCCGTTCTATTTTTTCTTTCAGATTCTAATATGTTTTACAAATTTTAGTTTTCTTTTGAATTAATTTTTGTTCATCTGTTTCTTCACTGGTTCGGATAAACTTTGGTAACTTCGTGTTTCTGCAAAGTTTGTTGAATCAATATTATTGATTTTTAACACAGATTGCTAACAGAGATTTTGAGCTCAAGGCCTTGGACCGGCAAGAGTTCTAGGTTAATATGACTATACTATTGAGGGTGTCTACCCTAATGGTTTGTGTGATACGTATAAGTTATGGCCTGCATAATAGTGATTGACATGCATCAGTGTGCACTGCACTTCCCTTTTGATCCTGCTTTGAGTTAGAGGGAAAGAATTATGAATTTTTGTAATAACTTGAAAAGTCATTTTAGGAAATTTTTGGAATTTTTTGGAAAATTACAATTTTACCCCTCCCGATAGTTACCCCAAGTCATGTTTGATCATTTTATGAAGTTGGTTTTGAAATTTGATTGAATAGTTGTACTGTTTTGGGAAGTTTTAGTTTTTGAAAGGTTTAAAGTAATTTTTGGTAACAATCGAAGTTTCGAATCTCGAAATGAAATTTTGTCAGTTCCATCAGCTTTGGTACAAGGAATTTGATTGAAGGAGTGTTTTCATTTTTTGTTTCAGAGTTGTTTGGTGGATTTGAGGCCTTGAGTTTGAAGTTTAAGTAAATTTAGACTTTGAGTTGACTTTGATCAACATTTATAATTCGGATGCTCGGATCAAAATTCTGACAATTCCATTAGTTTTGGTGGTGACTTTCTCGGGTTTCAAGTCTAGAAGGCCCCGTATCTGTGTTTTGATGGTTCCATTTGAAACGTTGAGTTTAGTTGGATAGTATATCTAGTTTGTGAACTCGGGGTTCTAATCAAATCCCGAGGGTTTTCACTGAATTCATGCCTTGTATGAATTGTTGGTTTGCTGATTCAAGTGTTTGTAAATATGTTAATAGTGCTTGCGGAGCAACCCATTCTATCGTGAAGGTGTTAGTATCTTTGCATCGTGATCATGCGAATGACCGTCGTGATCGCGTGGTAATGTTTTTCTAATCATTGCGATCGCGTGGATGGCTGTTGCGATCGCGATGATCAAAATAAATGAGTTGACCCATTTAACTCATCGCAATCGCAAGGCCTTGGGGTCGAGATTGTGAAGAGTAAAATAAGCCAGAATAGTGTTCTTTTCCAAAATTGGGGTTTCAACCCCATTTCACCATTTTGGAGTATTGAGAGCTCGATTGAGATGATTTCAAAATGCATTTTTGAGATTCTTCGATTGGATAATGATTTTTAACTTCCCATCTCTTCTATCCACTAATTACTTCATCATTTTGATGATTAAACTTGGGTTTTGATTCCAAATTTTGAAGGTTTTTGTAAATGTATAAGGTTTTGGTAAAATGGTGATTTAAGATGATCTTAACTACGTTTTTGAATTGGTTTCTACCGGTGGGTTCCAAATCCCTGGGGCAATATGATTTTACACAAATTTGAAGATTTAACCCTCATTTTTTAAAATGGGGTTTGGGTCAATTTTACCCAGTTTTTAAAATCTTTGATATAGGTGTTGTTAGTTTTGAATTCTTATTGTGATCAACTATTTGATTAAATTGTGTTGATTTTGAGGACCAACGAAAAGGGAAGGCCGAAGTACCAGAGATATTGTTTGATTTCTTGAGGCAAGTGGATATCCTATATCTTCATGAAGTATAATGAACCCTGTATGCCATTGTTTGATTGGGAGTAATGGGAAGGGGTAAAGGATTTTACATAACTTTGAGTATTGGTTAAACAATGAATATGATCTAGTAATTATAATGTGGGGTAAAAAAGAATCTTGTTGATATCATGATATGTAAGGTCTTTATGATTTTGTGATAGTCGATGAACCATAAATTGTTGAACTGAATCACACTTGATATTGTGCCAATATTAATTGTATTGACCTGTTGTTGTGTGGGGTTGTTATGATTTCTCATCGAGTTACACGATCCGTAGCAAGTTCATGAGAAATAGGGGATGGGACACACGATCCATGGCAGATTCTATATTGAGGGATCAGAGCTCACGATCCCTGGAAGGTGCATGGGTAGATATGTCCCCATGGATTCAAGAGTGAGAGACAACAAATGTGTATCATTAAGACATACATGCATCACTTTATTTGACATTGCACTACAATGTATTGCACTTAATTCTATTATAATCTATTATGATTATTGATAAGTTATTGCGGTTATGAACTTGTGAAGTATGTGGATGACTTTATATGACAAGTTGTGATGCTCTATTTCATGCTCTGTTGTATTTGAGCGAGAACTGTTAGGTTGGGATGATTGCCGATTGCAAGTTGTAGTTGTGGAGGTCCAGTTGATGTTGTTGGAGTACTTGTGTTCTTTATTGCTTTACTTATGGTTGTTAGGTTTGCTTGCTGAGTACCGTCGTTGTTTGATACTCATTCCCCTGCTTCTAACTTGTGTAGGTTACGAGCCCAGATCATCGTGATCAGTCCTTCTTTTCTCTTACGTTTGAGGCTTATTGTGAAGAGTTGTGAGGTAGTTGCTTGTCATCTCAGCAGACACCTCTTAATCCATTATTACGTTCTAGAAACAATGATATTGAAACTTGTATTTATTTTGAATCTATTATAATACATTAGAGTCTTGTACACGCGACAATCCGGCTTTGGAATTATAATTGAGTTATATCATGTTATTCGCATTATTGAAATAGTATTAGTCTTTTATTCTTATTTACTTCCGCATTTATCCTTCATTTTGGAATTTAGGCTAACTTGCCTTGGTGAGATAAGGCAGGTGTCATCACGTCTGTTTTTGAGTCGTGACAATTATTTAGTTTTAAAACTTATATGCTCAATTTTACTTGTTTTAGGTTCTAAGGGACTGTTTCACTCGTTTGTTGATGGAAACTAGATTTCTATGAAAGATTTATTTTCATAAGTTTTATCCCAATTACACTGATTCCTTTGGTTTTGTTCAAATATATGTTATTTTTACTTATGTTTTGCGGTGAAACTTCTAAGAACTTTTCTTCATCAATTTTTTGTCAATGAATCTCAGGTATGATTCTGGGATGTACTTTATGTTAATGAGTCTGAGGTGTGATTTCATATGGCCAGATGTGTGATTGTGGGTTTTGTTGTTACTATAAGAAAAATAAGCTAAAAGTGCCTTATAGGTTTCAAATTTTTAAAAAAGGACAAGTGGGCCCCTTTACTTTTTCTCTACTTTTTTTATTTATTTTTAATATTAATAAAAGGACTAAACTAATAACATCTTTCGTAGTTGTCTGGACAATTATTGAAGTTGTCGAACGACTAAAAAAGTTGTCCCCACAACTACGACAGTTGTTGGACTAAAGTGTAAAAGTTAAAAGTTTGGACTATTGAGAAAAAATATTTTAACCTAATTAATACTATTTGTCACTTCTAGTCAATTTTTAAGACTTGAAGGACTCCTACTTAATTGACTAACTAGTTTGTCCATTTTAATAGACCTTCCCGTTACTATATTTGTAGTTGAGCGGGAGTGTGTCTGCCGAATGTGCTGAAGAGCCTACGAGTGTCCTACGAAGCAATTAGGGCCTTTTTGTTTTATACATTGACCACCCAATTCTTTTTCTAAAAAACTTTATAAGGACATCCGTAATGAGTTCGAGAAGTGTTACGTGCAATCCCTTCATTTTAGGCATGTTTTCACATTCACAGGCCTACTTTTGGGAATTACACGACTTTCTTAATTTTTGTGTGTATTAATCAACCCATAGATCTGGCGCATCGGAGACCCCAAAATTGTTTTCCGAAAAAATATTATGAGGACCTTTATAATGAGTTGGGGATGCGCTACGTACAGTACCACAAATTTTCAGGCATATTTTTCGCATTTACAAGCCAACTTTTATATATTACGCGACTTTCTTGATTTTTCGTGTATATTAGCTCATGGATCTGATGCCTCAGAGCACCGAAAATAAATTTCTGAAAAAACTGAACAAGGACCTCCATAATGAGTTGGGTGAGCGTTACGTACTATCCAACCAATTTTTTCATGCATTTTTTCGCATTTACAAGCCACTTTTAGGAATTAAGCGACTTTCATGGTTTTTTGTGTATTAAATTAGCCCATGGATATGGCGCCTCGGAGCACCAAAACCTTTTTCAGAAAAAACCTTATAAGGACCTCCGTAATGAGCTGGAGAAACGTTACGTATAGTTCCACAATTTTTTCATGCAATTTGTTGCATTTACAAGCCACTTTTATGAATTACGCCAATTTCTTGGTTTTTCGTGTGTATATTAGCCCATAGATTTGGCACCTTGGAGCACCCAAAAACTTTTTCTAAAAAACTTTATGAGGGCCTCCATAATGAGTGGGGGAAGCCTTACATCCAGTCCCACCATTTTTTTCAGGCATATTTTCTCATTTACAAGCCAACTATTAAGAATTACGTGACTTTTTTGGTTTTTCGTATGTATTAGCCAATGGATCTGGCGCATAAGAGCACCCAATATTTTTCCAGAAAAAACATTATGAGGACCTCTATGATGAGTTGGGGAAGCGTTACGTACAGTGACACTATTTTTTCAGGCATATTTTTGAATTTACAAGTCAACTTTTAGGATTTTGTGACTTTCTTGGTTTTTCGTGTGTACTAACGCATGAATCTAGTGCCTTAGAGCACCTAATCTTCTTTTCCTGAAAAACATTTATGAGGACCCCCGTAATGAGTTAAGAAAGCGTTACCTACAATCCCACCATTTTTTCAGGCATATTTTGGTATTACAAGCCAACTTTTAGGAATTACACAACTTTCTTAGTTTTTTCGCATTTATTAGCCCATTGATCTGGTGCCTCGGAGCAACCAAATTTTTTTCCAAAAAAAACTTTATGAGGGCCTCAGTAATGAGTCGGGGAAGCGTTACAAACAATCTCACTATTTTTAGGCATATTTTCGTATTTACAATCCAACTTTTAGGAATTACGCGACTTTTTTGGTTTTTCGTGTGTATTAGACCATGGATCTGGTGCCTCGGAGCACCCAAAAATTCTTTCTAAATAAATTTTATGAGGACCTCTGTAATGAGTTGGTGAAGCGTTACGTACAGTCCCACAGTTTTTTTCAAGCATATTTTTGCATTTACAAGCAAATATTTAGGAACTACACGACTTTCTTAGTTTTTTCATATGTATTATCTCATGGATCTGGCGCATCGGAGCACCCAATTTTTTTTTGAAAAAACATTATAAGGACCTCTGTAATGAGTTTGGTAAGCGTTATGTACAATCCCACCATTTTTTAGGCATATTTTCGCATTTACAAGCCACTTTTAGGAATTACATGAATTTCTTGGTTTTTCGTGTATATTAGCCCATGGACTTGACACCTCAGAGCACCAAAATTGTTTTCTGAAAAAACTTTATAAGAACATCCGTAATGAGTTGGGGAACCGTTACATACAGTCCACCATTTTTTTCAAGCAATATTTCACATTTATAAGCCACTTTTAGGAATTACACAACTTTATTGATTTTTCGTGTGTATAAGCCCATGGATTTGGTGCCTCAGAGCACCCAACATTGTTTTAAGAAAAAACTTTATAAGGACATCCATGTTGAGTTGGGGAAGCGTTACGTATAGTCTCACTATTTTTTTCAGACATATTGCCGTATTCACAAGACAACTTTTAGAAATAATGAGACTTTCTTGGTTTTTCGTGTGTATTACCCGTGGATCTAGCGCTTAGGAGCACCCAAAAAAAATTCTAAAAAAACTTTATAATGACCTCTGTAATGAGTTGGAGAAGCGTTACGTACAGTCCCAATGTTTTTTCAGGAACATTTCACATTTAGAAACCATTTTTAGGAATTACGTGACTTTCTTGGTTTTTTGTGTGTATTGCCCTTGGATCAGGCGCCTCAAAGCACATAAAAAATTTCTGAAAATTTTAAAAAGGATCTCAGTAATGAGTCGGGGAAGCGTAACTGTCACACCCCAAACTCAAGGGGCGTAACTGGCTCCTAATGCAAAAACTCAGGCCCGAGCCGACCCTGCCGAACCATTTGCTACTAGTGCATGACAGCCACACGCAATCAAGAAATCAAAGTATATCTCGGCTTAAAACTAAGCCATCGGCCGGCAAGGCCCCTGCCAACTGATCTATAAAAGAAACAGCTACTCCCAGGAGATCATATAAATAAATAGTCAACTAGCACAGAAGTCCTGATTGGGCCGTCGAAGCCACCATGATATCTATACCAAAACTAAAAGTAGGTATATATAAATACAATACATCAAACAGCTCACAAGCTTCAGCAAACCAACCACATAGGCCAGTATGGTCATAACGTAACTATACACCCCACACACTATTCTGCAGGCCTCAAAGAGTAGTAAAGATTAGCAGGACAGGGCCCCAGCCTACCCATAAAGATATATGCAACGAAAGGTAACAAACCTCTCAACTCTGGCAGCTCCGGAGGAAAGGGGCTAGCCAACCGGATAAAAGTCAATCCTACTGCTGAGGAGGTCTACTCAGTCGTCTGTCAGGACCTGCATGCATGAATGCAGCGCCCCCAGGCAATGGGGCGTCAGTACAAAATAATGTACAAAGTATGAAAGGCAATAGTCTATGATGAGGTATCCTGATATACTGGAATAATCTGATAAATAAATCAAGGATAAGATAAGTGTACTGACATGCTCCTAAATCTAAACTTATAAAAGATAATAAAACAACCTAACCAAGCCCCCATAAGCTCGGCAGGTACAAATAGCAAACAAGATCACTTACTCAAGCCCCTATAAGCCCGGAAGGTGTCAATCAGCCTATATACCCCTACCAGTAGTCCCCTAGCCCCGTAGGCAATCACATAGCCCTCTTAGGCATTAATATAGCCCCGTAGGCAGCACATAGATCTCTTAGGCATCAATGTAGCTTATAGACAACTCATAGCCCTCTTAGGCAATAACATGGCCCTGTAGGAAGCACATAGCCTTCTTAGGCGTCAATATAGCCCTATAGGCAACTCATATCCCTTCTAGGCACAATATAGTCCTATTAGACAACATCATAGCCCCCATAGGCAGTTCATAGCTCAACAGCTAACCACAATAGCCCCAAGGGCAACAACAAACAATTAACTAGGCTGAAGGCGAGCAATTTAGCTATAAACAATATATATATGAAAAATCTCCAAGTCGTTTTTAACTTAGGGTCTTTCTTAACAGATCGTGAGTCCCTAAAATGAGGGGTTATAACCACCCAATCAGCCAACCATTCACAAATACATCTACAAGATCACCAAGGTTAACTACATCTAAGGAAACATGTCGAACGAAGGGAATAACCTTAACATACCTTTCCAATGAACGCTCGGAAGACCGTAGTTCCTTCACGAAAGTTGTTCCTTATGTCCAAAGCTTCGCAAACACTATATATACACAGTTGGTACGCACCTATAAACAATTTATAATTAATATTATATCGGTAGATTTTCCATATTGCCCCAACTTATCGAAACGTCCGTAGAAATTCATAAAAACAATCATAAAAGAGTCCCGAGATGATTACCTTAGTTAACCAAGTTAAAACCTTGAAGAAACACCAATAATTACAAATTTATATCTTCAAAAACCAGCTCAAAACGTAGCAAATAGAAGGGAAAAATGATTGCCACATGTACTGATTACGTTTCTAGGCACGGGGGCAATGTTTAATGGTACAAATCGTCAAAACTAACCTTCATTATGCTAGGACTTCATAGAAACCCTCTCCTAAGCTTTCTCTCTGGTTTAGAACTGAAATGAACTGTTTCCATGGCTAAAAACGTTAAATAGCCGACATACCATATTTCTTTACCCGACTCGGATTCTGCCCTGGCAGTCCCTAGTAAAACCCTCATAACTCTTTACTCGGATGTCCGTTTGATACGGGGTTTGTGCGTTGCAAACTAGACTCGTAGGCCTTCGATTTAATGGGTAATAGGCCTTCTAACTCTTTATATATTGGGAGAAAACATCCACTACATTTGACCCAAATTTCAAAGAAATCTTTAAAAAGGAACTTATGATAACTTTCGCCAATTTTTATTTTGCCACTTACTTAACATCAAAACTTGAGATAAAACCCTTGAACACTTAAAATATGACATACCACATCCTTTTTAATTTATTACTCACCCTCTTTGTCTTTCCACGAAGGTACGAGTTAATTTAGACGTTTTGGAAAAGTTGGGGTGTTACAAATACATTTAGGAGTTTTTCAGAATTTCATTTGTATATTTCGCTTGCCAATATACAAATCAAATGTATCAACAAATCGTATACAAATAGCTAGAGTAAGTATATACAAATTCTGATTTATACAATCGAAAATCGAATTATACAAATTCATAGCAAAATTTAAGAAATTGTAGCCGTGAGTCATAAATATACAAAACTGTAACGCAAATCATAAATATCTGAAACTGTAGCTAAATTAAATAATACACTATAAATATTTGTCATTTCGCGTAATATTTCCTTCTTTATGCCTATATTAATTTTGCTATTAAAAATAGATTTTCTTTTACTTATTTATTTTAGCATATAATATAAAGAAAGTTTTATTAGTTTTCTTTATACTATTCTTAGAATTAAATAATAATCTTAGTAGTACTAGTAAGAATATGATTTCCAACAAAGAAGCCCACCAGGTGTTT